>VDFB02381597.1:0-45816 GCA_007258455.2 Sequoia sempervirens | reverse complement strand
ATATCTTTCAAGTGTGAAATAAAATGCAAGGTGATGAATAAAACAAAGTTGCTAGGCGCTGGAGTTGCAAAATAATAAAAATTTTCCTAAGGCATTGAAGATGATGAAAGTAAAATATGATGTGCTTGCAGGAAGATCTTCTAAGTGAAATAAATTTCTCTCACAGGCAAGTGATCAAAGTTGGATATAAAAATTTTCCAAGGCGAATTTTTTTTTCTAAGGCAAAATTTTCAAAGTGATTCAAAATTTTCTCTAAGGCAAAAATATTTTCTTCCTTAGAAAATACACCTAGAACTCAAGGTGATGAATTTTTCTTCTTAAAGCACAAACAAGTTTTCAGAGATGAAGTCAGAAGATGATGACAATACAGGATGAATTCAAAAATTTCTCAAGTCTGAGCAACGGAGTGTTCACAGAGATAAAGAACGGATTTAAATTGGTGGAGTAATATTTTTCTAAGGTTTAAAAATTTAAAATTTAAAATGAACCCGTTCGTTGTGTACCCATGGATTCATCGCATTTCGGAGAAAATTTTCTTCTGGGTACTGATGATCTTCGATGAGAAAGGGATTTCCATGTCTTCCGTACTTCGCCAAGGCCTTCAGCATGAAGAAATTTAATCAGTGCTCAAATTGTGAAATTTTCCTAAGAAAATTTAAAATCTTCTAAGGCAAATTTGAATAAAATGATTTTTTGAAAGGAGAATACTTTGAACGATGAATTCGAAATGAGTTGCCTAGATGATTTTAATCCAGTTCTTCACAGATGAATTTTCCAGAGCGTCAGAGATGATTCAAATTTAAAATTTGTAAGACAGAGCTTCGGCTGGGGAATTAAATGGATTAAAAGATGAAATTTAATTAAACATTTTCGAAAGTAAATTGAAGGATGCCAACCAAACTTGAACTTCTAGAAGGATGAGATTCTCGGACAAGTGTCAGAAATACCAGAGAGGGAAAATTCAAATTCTTGAAGTGGAGTAGTGGAAATTTAATGCACTGACTATATTTAGCTCCTTCTAGAATTCGATTTTTGCTATAAGATTGAGAAATTTCTCACTTCTTTTTCACAGTTGAGGAGAATTCGATTTGCTCTGAGTTAGACATTGCAGTGAGTTGCTGAAGACTGGATTGCTGAAGCTTGAGAGGTTTGAAATTTTGCTGAAGATTGAAGGCTGAAATTTGTGAGTTGTTGGAGCTGAGAAGGCGCGCACTTGCTAAGTTGATTGCTGATTGAGGAGGTGCGAATTTGCTTGAGTTGTTGCTGAAGCTCGATTTTGTTGCTGAAGTTTAAAGTTGCAATGCAAGTGAAGGAATTTCGATTTGAAGAGGATATTGTTGAGAGTTTAAAAAGTGCGAACTTGCTGATTTGAAATTGAATAAGTGTGAATTCCAAGAGCGAAGTTGCTGAAGCTTGTGAAGTACACACTTGCTAAGTGTGAAGTACGAATTCACAAAAGTTCAGATTGCTGATTTGAAGTTGCTGAAAGTGTTGAATTTGCTGAGACTTTCTAAGTGATTGAAGCTCGAATTTGTTGAAGAAAGAAGCTGAGGTTTGCGCATAAGAAATGTTATTGCAGCTTCTCAAAGTCGACTGGCAGCCCCTGCACAATGTTTTATTTATTTTATAAGTTAATTTGCTGATGGATGTCTATTATTTTGTAGATGGCTGAAGCAAGGACAACTGGCAAGGACAATAATGGTGCATCCAGGCAGGCTGTTATAAAGAAACTGAGCAAGACATTCATGCCAGAATCGAAGTTCACTTCAAAGTTGGGCAAGCTGACATATACGAACTTGGGCTCCATCAACCTAGAGACTTTCAAGAACAAAATGCTGGGGATTGGTAGTCATCAACCTTCAACCACTTCACACAACATCGTTCAAAGTGGGTTATATGCAGCTGCTGGTTTCCCACCAGCCATTCAGTGCTCGAAGCTGATGATGGAGTGCGCCAACTGCTATGAGAAAGATCATAGATCAATCATGTCACCAGATGGACAAGTGCTCGCTAACCTCACTCCGGCTATTGGTGAGGCTTTTGGAATCCCAGTGCACAGGAACATGATTTACAAGTCCAGAGAATGAGCTGAATGAATGTATACTTCAGCATTCGAGAGATGTACAGCGACAATCAATACTCAGTGGATGAGCAACCCTAAGCCCTCTCGAACGAAGTTGCCAAAGCAAATCATAGCTGATGACTTGAAGCAGGAGTACTGTGATCTCATTATGATGCTGAGCAGAGTTGGTGGTTGTCCACAATCATTTATTTTCGAGCCATGGATGTTCTATTACATCAACCTCGTGCTGGAAGGAAAAATTACGTCAATTGGGCTGCAATGATCAGTGACCACTTGCATGAACAGCTCCTGAGCCTAAGAAGAACGAAGACATTTTATATGAGCTCTTACATCATTTACATGTTGGCTCATATGACGAAGTATCGAGGAATTTCATACAAGGAACCTGTTGGTTGTGGCTCTCACCAGTTTAAAATTCACGAGGCTTGTCTGCAGTTGCACCTGACTAGTACCACTCACTACAAGCGTGCAAATGACGCCTTCACCATGCACATCACGAGAACACTTTAGGAGCGGTTGCACCACAGGATCTCGAGGGAAGCCCAATAATTGATTGAAAGGTATGGGTGCTGGTTTATTCAGTTTCCGAAGTTTTCTTACATAAGGCTGCAAGGATTTTCGTCATATCCATATAGGCTGCCTAAGTACCCAACCAATAGAATATTGATGTTAGAGATATCTAGGCAATTGGTTGCCTACGATAAAATTCAGAAGAAGAAGAAGGGAGGTGTTGACTTCCCAATTGTTATGGGCAACTTCGATGAAGTGTGTCCTTCATTACAGGCAGCTAGAGAAGCCGAGAGTGAGCTTCAATTTTATCACTTTTCATATCACACTAGCCGACAGCACTATGATCCGCATAATAACATCAAATGGGTACTGTCAGAGGAATTTAAACACAAGGCAAATATTGAGGATTATTGGGCTGATGCTTCAGATGAGGCTGAGGTCAGGAAAAGAATGTTCTCTCGGTTGCCAATTAACATGATTAGGGAGTGTGAAGTTGTTCCGGTACCAGACCAGGTGAATAGAGGACATGGATGTTGTCCATCCAGACTATGCAAGAGGGAAAGAGATAACGGCTCCCCACTCGATTGAATGTAACTCCTCAGGCTGGTGAAGATTTGGACACACTTTCTATTCCAGTCCTGACATTCACTAGGGCATGGGTTGACAGGCGTGTGAGCAGATTGAAGAGTAGGTCGATTTCTTTGACTTACAATTTGATGGGAGATCACAGGACACCCACCACCGGCAGGAAGAAACAAATCACATGAGGTCCAGAGTCTAGAAGGAAAGAGCCAGTTCGGCAGGGGCCCGTTCAGCCGGAGCCTCCACGAGTTGCAGTTGAGTCACCCACGCCATTGGAGACACGTTCTCCAAGTATACATGAGGTTTCCTTGTTTGCTGATCAAAGAAATGCATTGAATCAGGTGCAAGTGGTACAGGAAAATAATCAGCCTCCACGGAGAGAGTCAGTTGGCCAGAGCATCAACGCACCTAGTAGAGTTGATCAGCAGACTGATGAGGGGATTGCTACTGACCCTCAGTTTCAGCAAGAGTTAGAGACGGCTTTGGAGGATGATGATGATATAGTTTCAGGAGATACTCAGCCACTTGAGGACGATGAGCCTCACCAGAATGATGTAGAAGTTGAACAAGTTCGAGAAGTAGAGGCACAAGAACGCTACCATTTGATATACAAGATATAGTAACCGGGATTGGTTCGTGGATAGGATGAGAAGGAGCCCCAGAGTGAGATTGATCCAGCAATGGAAATGTGGAAGAGGCTCTGAACCGGATCAGCAGCCCACGCAAAAAGAGAGCACGAAGTTTCAAAGAGAGATCCACTGCAGGAGGATGGCTCTCGTGACTCTTCACGTGGCAGTGCCTCAGGTTGATTGTGACCGAGATGAAGTAGTACCAGAAAATTATGTGGTCACAACATTGGAGTTAGGACGCCCCACAGGTGCACAGATTGTAGAGGAGTGTGATAACTCCTACCTCACCCTCAAGGACAGATTATTTAAAAAGGAAGGAAAGTATAAGAAATTGAAAAGAGAGCATAAGGCTTTGATTGGATATGTGCAGCAGTTGTCTCGTCCTCGTGGGCAGGAAATTCCAGTGATAGAGCTTCCACCTGAGATACCTAGAGAGTCAATCAATGGCTTGTTGGAATTAGGGAAGATGGCAATGTGAGGCGACAGGTCACAGAGTTCAGGTCGAGACAAAAAGTTTATGGAGGATCCTTTCTTGCTTTTCAGCAAAGCTTCCTAAGATTTTGGCAATTAATGGAGGCAAGCAGATCGTGCCCGGGAGATGCTTGTTTATCGTGAGTAAAGTAATTCAACCGCCTTGAGGCATGAGACATGTTCCTTTGGCGATTGCTATATTGATGGAGTGAGTCATTCAGAGAATTAATGTGATATGATTTTTCTAAATGGTATTCTTTCAAATATCACAGATTATGGTTTCATCGCCGTACAAAGCGGATTCAACTAGGATACGGAAGGCTATGGCCAATATTATTGATGGAGTTCAGAATACTTTTGGGGCCATATTTGCCAGGCGGTTGAATCCAGATGAGGTGACTGCAGATAATTTGAGGGGTAGGCTGGTGCCTTTCTTTTCAGAGGTGAAGACCTTCGTGTAGGATGACTTTGAGAACACCTCCACTTTCTCCAGTTTGATCCAGAGCACACAGGATTCCTTAGCTGCTTGGAGAAAATCTTGTGCATGGCATGAGACATCAGTCATGGTGTTAGAGTTCTAGCTTGATTGCATTCCACCCATTTCGGTTCAGGAGGTTGAGGCTATACTTGGCAGGTTCATTGAGTTTGCAGCTAGAGAGAAGGAGAATGGGAATGCACTACTGGATGAGGATCTTCTAGAAGACTTATTGTGGGCATTTATTGCCTTTACTATTTTTGGGAGTGAGTGGGAATCTTTGCTCATTTATTACACCACTCCCCATTCTGGCAGTTTTTAGGGTTAGGGCTGAGGTGGCTTAATCTTAGCCACTCTTTTGATTGTGATCTTAGCCGTCCATTGGACTGGGCTACCTATAAAAGGGGGAGTCCCCCTCATTTGTACATCATTAGAAATTAGACATCAGATTAGACTAGAGATTGGAGATCAGAGTAGAGGCATTTTGTTTGATAGTATAGCATAGTGTGGAGAAGAAAGAAAGTTTTCCCTTTGAAAACTTTTGTGGAGATTGTTGTGTAAAACTTTCATGATAATAGATCTTTCCATTGATGGTGGAATTCTTCTTTGTCATGAATAGCTAGCAAGGTCTCTTCATCCTTTCGGATCCAAGTAGCATAAAGTAGCATAATTTTCATTTCATGCAAGTAGTTTACTTTGGATGTGTGGCGTTTTATTGAGGTAGCTTCATTCCATTCCATACCACTAGCAACTTGTTGATGACAAGCTCGCCTGGCGTGGTCAACTGGAGATTATCTTGAGTTTAACTTCGATTGTGATTCGTATGCTTATATGCGTCGTCTTGATGGTATATGTATGCTAAATTATAATCTGAATATCTCATGCTATCCCTTTGAAGATTGCACCAATTTTACTGAAGCTGTCCGACGTGAGGCTAGGTGAAATTCGGCGAAGTCTATCGAAACCAAGTTCAAGTACATCTTGCATTTAGAATAGAATATAAGTTTCTTAGCTCCCACTCATTTATCGCCTTCGCATTTCTGGTTAATTTTAGGAAACTCAGATTTTAAGACCAAATAATTTCGTACTTAAAACTCTTCACATATATCTATTGCTTCATTGCAAAGTATCCCTAATAATTGTGTAAGTCCCCTCGTAAGAAAACAGCAATTCACATCAAACCAACTGATGGTGTTCCAAGTATTTCGGAACCTTGGAGTTGAAAGCATGAACTCACTCGCAATCTTAGCATGTTGAAAACTTTGTTCAAGAGAGGATAGAGTATCCGCTAAAACTTTATTCTCGTAAGCTGGTGCGTCTAAAAACTTATTGCCAACACTACTTTCGGTAGTCGGCTAAAAGCAACCCACCATCTTTGAGTTAATCGGGATTTCCGTGACCGGTGATGCTGGATTGAACTAGTGTATTGATCATGGGCTCGCAGAGCAAGGAAGAAATGTCTATTGGGAGTCATCACTGCAAAATCCATCATTTAACACCTCAGAAAATTAGGCGCCCTTGATTAAATTGATTTTCAGGAGCCAAACTTAACCATTTCTTGAAACTGCCATCTGACGTTTCAAACGGCTGCCGCTGAAGAACGGTGAACCCTGTTGACAGGCAACCAAGCTCACTGCGTGACTAGAAGCATTCTGCATCCAGCGGATATATGCAAGGCATCTAACAACTGCATTAAAGACCTCAAAAGTGAGGGCGCCCCTGGCTTGAAAAGACACGAACACCATTTTGACGAAAGTGCAACTCTCAACCAGATGCCCTACTTTGATCTCTGATATCTGGAGTTGGGATGACCTGATTCGAGTACCGTCTGTCTTTACGCGTAGCCAGAAGAACCTACGAGAGACATCTCTGGAGGTGACGAAGCAAAAAAACTGCTTCTAAGACCTCAAAAAGAAAGGTGCCTTTCCCAAGATGGAATAGACGACCAGACTTGGCCATTTTCTGAGCTATCTTCGTTTCTCAGTATTTCACCAAAGACCTCGCACGTACGAGTGTTTGCCAAATCCCAGAGGTTGACTGCTGGGCTCGTTGAATAGATAAAGTAATTATGCTAAAGTCTCGTGAAGACTTCGAACATCAATAACCTCATCTGACAGGCCTAAAGGCTAGGCGCCCCTGGCCTACAGAAATACAATGAAATTTATATGCCAGTCTGCCCGTGAAATTACGTGCCTGGTAGAATCTTTGCCACAATCACTCAAAATGTCGGATTAATAGGCAACTTGGTGCATCGCGAAGCTGGACTAGAGTAGCACTGATGTCAGGAAGACCTCGTCAGCAAACTCTACCATCTCAGAGGTCATTTTGAAGGGCGCCCTTGAGCTACAGGCGCACTGGAAAAACAATTACACCATTTGAAGAAGTTTTGTGATGTGAAGTCTCTTTATTAGCTCATCTTTAGATGTCGACTGTTGGAGCTCTGGGACTCGGATGACTGTGTTCGATGACTCGTCGAATAGGAAAACTAGTCGTGAAGAGATTGACTGCATCAACCATCAGAAATACCAAGATCTAAACCTCCATTAAGAGGTGCGCCCTTAAGCTACAGGGGCGCAAAAGCTTGAAAAAGACAAGCTTCTGCAAACTGCAACTTAAGAATCTTCACCTTCCGTCGTCTGTAACTGGAGTTACGAATCTCAGATAGCCTCACAGGATAGCTCATTGGATAGGCAGACTAATTCTGAAGAGATTGACTGTATTCATGAACATTTATTACAAAATTTAGGCCTTCAAAAAGAAGGGCGCCCCTGGGCTACAGGGGCCAATTCTACTTTTCCTTGAGAAATCTTCAAAAACTGACCACTGAAATCATCATTTTAGCCACTGAAATGACCATTCAAAAGTATAAGTGTCGCTGTGAAATGCTCCTCCATCGTGAAATGCTTCATTTTGAATCTCTGATTCAGGCTTTGACCAATGGATACTGCCTTTGATTGACAAAACATTAACAAAACTCCATGCATGAGATTGCCCAAAAACTGTATTTTACATCATTTTAGCAAAGTTTAGACTATTTTATACAAAATGCTTTGATGAAGCAAAAAATTTGGTTTGGGTACAACAAGCTCTTGTGCAAAAATTTTCCGAACATAGGCATGTTCACAGTCAAACTTCACGGTTTTGATCATACAATACTCTTGGATTGAAAAAATCAAGAGAAGCGTCAGAAGCATAAAGCTGCAGAAGAAACAAAGGTCATCACTCGAGTTGCAGAGCTGCCAAAATTATCTATCAGTTGGAGCATCCAAAGATTTCCAGGAATAAAACTCAAGTAAAGGTAGCAATTAACTTGTTGCCTTTTCCAAGTTAACTGGTTGTTGTCTTTCATGCATAGCTATTCTTTGTAAATATCAAATGTATAGCTAGGGCTTTTTCAGTTCACTGATGTTGGCAGTTAGTTAGTTATTAGTTATCTATTGTTTATTTTTAGAAATAAATGTTGGATGTTGGCAAGACTAGTTGTTAAAACAAGGAGATTTTAGGGTTCCCTAATCCTTGTTTGTGTATAAATAAGGCCAGCCTTGCCCATTTATTTTTAACTGTTATTGTGACAACAAATTTGCTAAGCCTATTTTTCCTGCAACTTTGCTATTTAGTGTCTGTTCACTTTTTGTTTGAAGTGTAATCTGGTTTGATCACATATTGTAAGCCTACTTTGCTACAATTTGCTGTCCTAGAAGTGTTATTGCTGTTAGAATTTGAGGAAATAAATCTCATGCTTACTTTGCTTTGATCTACGGTCTCAATATCTTTCAGCGTTTTGTTTATATGTTTGGCTTGCATAATCTTTATTTCAATATACATCTCGAAAGTACAATGAGTCTTCAAGTGTATTCTAGAAGCGAGTTTATTGAAGTATTTGTGTCAAATTGATCATTCCTTGTTTACTTCTAATCCTCAAGCTCTGAATTTACTTGAGTTGTTAGAAGCATTATTAGAATAAGCTTAGTTGTAGTTTGAAGTTACGAAACTAGAGAAAACCTAAGCTACAACGCAAAGTGTTTTATAACCTTGTGCTCTTAGCTGAGAAATAAAACGATTGGTAGTAGTTTAGTATTTCTTTTTAAGCATAATCAGTGAAGATGGAGCTTCCCCTCCTAATTTGAAGAGCAGTCTAACTGTGCATAGCTGTCCGTTCCTAATTCACATTCCAAAGGTGTGAATTGAAACGCCAACAGTGGCCTTTGGCCTTTATTGATCACATGTCTTTGACACAATCTCGCCTATCAATCTTTGCAACAATCTTGCCTATATGCATTTGCCATTAATGATGACATCCAATCATCTAGTCTCTTCGCTTTGACATTAGTGACAACTTCTAACAATCTTGACTAAGCACCTTTGAGATCAATGACAATATTTCCAATAGATTAGATGGCTGGATTTGTTTTTAAATATGTTTATCTGTGCTATATCTAAACTACTAGAGATTAGTGCCATTATATATATATAGCAGTGCACCTTGAAATTTAGTAGCATTGGAGATAACTTTTTTTTTCTGTACTTTGAATTAATTGTTTGTTGCATCTATTTTGTTTTTGGGATTGCATGCATTTATTAATTTTTCCTTGGTGATCAAAATAGGCATATTTAATGTGTTTCATCGATTTGGAACATTTTCCAAATCTTTCTGATTTTTTTCTTTGAGATTCCCACTTTGGCAGGCCTTTCTTCATCTAGCAAATATGCTATTCAGATATTTTATTGCTGTCAAGATTTATAATTATGCTATATAATTTTTCCTTTATTCTGTGATATCAACCTTGTTGAACATATTTTAATTTTTTACTTTTTTTTGTTAATGTGCTCAAATTGGATACTTTATGCCATTTTCTTGAAAAGAGTTGTCAGAAATGATGACCCCTCACATGGAATCCTCATGTTTTTCTATAAATTTTAATTCACTGGAAGAAAATACAAGTGTGAAACTTACAGTCTCAGTAGATTTATATATGCCCTTATGTCAAATCAGTTATCTAATTTTGTATCTAAAAATAACAGGCTGGATGGCAGAATCAATTTGCAGCTGGGATCAAGGTTCGTTTACAACTAAGATTTTTAATTTCTTTAAATTTCTGGCCTCACCAATATATATGGATTTACCAGTTTAGCTCTGTATGTATTTGGTATTATGCAGACAATTGCTTTAATAGGTGTACTTTCATATGGAGTGGTGCAACTTGGTTCAACACATTTAGTAAGTGATTTGAGTTTAATGTGTAGAAATGAAGTTCCTTTGGTACAACTTTGAATGAGATACATGAGTGTGCAGTTGATTCATGGCATTTAATTTTCAAACTTTACAATTGTCTTGAACCATCTTTAACTTGGGATTTTTTACAGGTGAAAAACTTAAATGAAAGGATTCTAACAATCGTGAAGTGAAAAGTTCCTTTTGGACTAAGTAATGTCATTTAACAAATTATTGATACATGAATTATAAAACCATGCTACTTGCATTCTACTTCAGAATTTTTTTTTGTATATTGTAAGTTGAACTATATTATGATACATTAAATTTGAAACTTGTTTCTGTCTCAATAGATGTTGTGACTCATGAGTGTCATACTTAAACTGGAAGGGTCCTCAGATTTGTGTCTCTGAATTGCATATTTGAAAAACGTCATCCATTGCCACCCTCTTTTTGTCTTTTTATATACCCACTTGTGCTGTGACGTTAATATGGAATTGGTCCTTGTTTTTGTACATCAGGTTCCTTTTCTTGCCTTAGGGTTGGCCATAGTATATCTTGATCCCTTGTGCATGTTCTCTATTTAGATTTCTCATTTTTCATTTTAGTGCTATTCTTCAACATGTCAATTTTATATTTTTCATAAATGTAGACTTTCAGTTTTTACCTGTACTCTGGGATATTTGGTTGCATCACATCCTGCTGCCGATACTGTTTTGGTTGTTTCTTTTGGCATGCACTTTCCTTCATCACCAAGGTTTGTATAAGCAATCTATTGTAATTTGTAACTATTGTCTGTAGTAGTTATCTTGCCCAAGCTTACTCAATAGATCTTGTTAGTTCAATTCTAATCTTTACATACCTGTCTTGGATAGATTGCATCTTTCTTTTGAAACATTCATTTTATATTACATTTAAAATAACAAAGAAGCTACGTAAGGGTCTTCTGTTTTACAGACACTCTCCCCTCAAAAGTGTGGGCAATGGGTATAAAGTATAAACAATGTTACTCACATTCAGCAGACATCTTCCAAGTTTTGTTTTTTTTTGTCTCTATTTACTGCATTGAGATGATCATTTCATTTCAGCATTCATAAAAGATAATCTTGAACAAGATATTGGTTGCATTCAAATGTTTCTTTGTTTACATTTCTTTTGGGAGAAAAGATAACATTTAAGTGAAAGATGGATGTTACTGTTCCCAGTTTTGCTCTGCTTTATATCGGTAAGAGCGAGAAGTAGTTATTCTTTTGCATGGTACAAGAGTGAATGCTGTGTTGAACCATCTATTGATGATGTGAAGTTAACAACAAGAACAATACGAGAACATTATGCTTCATTTAAGTGCACTATACACATTCTATAAATAGCAATATACAAACACAATACCACAGGCCTTTTTTATTAGGTCTTGGACTTAGAACTCGATAAAAATAATGAGTAGGCATGGAATTTACAGGGAAGGTTAAGTTTAGAAGCTTGCACAGAGAAAGATTGAAAGTAGATGATTTTGAATTTCCCAGCAGTTTTACCTGCAAAAAGAATGCAGACATGGAGAACTTTGGAATTTAGGAATATTATGTAGGAACCCCTGTTCTCACTGTTCCGAAATTGAATGTATTTTTTTTTTTTTTTGGTGTTTTTGAATGTTTTGGGTTTTTGCATGCAATGATAATAGAATGTGAATTTGAAAGAAATGTAAGCAATTACAATAGAACTAAAATTTTCATATGCCAGATGAGAAGCTTCTTGTATTTATTTGCAAAGATGGTAATACTAAAGTAGAAAAGACAAGGTGTACAATAATGAACCTTTATTTTTAATAAATTTCTAGAAAGTCCAAAACATGCCTGTAGCCACCTGGAGAGGCTGAGAAATGGTATGATCTGCCCTTGCCATGTTTTCTCCCACTATGAAATGATGGAGAATGATCAAGAAACCCTAGCCGCCCCTGTAGATTGTAATGTCCCCAAAATTATGGTTAAGTGACTTAAATTAATTTAATTGATTAAGTTGTCCCAACAATTAAATTAAGTTCTAAAAGATGACTTTAATCGATTAATTTAATTAAATCAAGTGAAATGTTATAAAGTCACTTATTTGGTGTTATAAAAATGACTAAAGGCATTATTTCAAAAGTGGACTATATTGAAAGTCATTTTATTTTGATATGAGAAGTCATAAAGTGACTATGGAAATATTAAAAAGAGCAAAGACATTATTTTATAAAATGTCACTTTATTTTTGAATGGAAAAATACAAAAGAAAGAGGAAGGAAAGGATTCGCCACTTTTGAACATTCTCATTTTTTATGATTTTCATCCTTCACGGAAGGAGCTCGAGAGCTTTTTTGATGGCGGGTTTCAAGCCATGGGATACCAGTTTCGTTAGTGAAATCATCTGACCTAGCTGAGTGGATTTACATCAGATTTCGTGATTTTCTTGGACTGAGATTTTGCTTCTTCAGGAAATCAAGATTTGGCATGTTGACACACTCTTTGAAGGCGTTTCTTGTTCTGAACCATTGTTGCAATCGAATCTATCCATTTCAGAATATTTTCATTATCGACGGGATGTGTTGGCTGCATTACTAGGCGCGGATTCATGGGTATTCATTGGGACGTTATGGGAGGTTGTGAATGTTTTAACAGGGCTTATTGAGACATCATAGAGGTTGCTGATGCTGAAGAAAAGAAGCTCTGAGACAAGTCGTGGCATGTTGAAAAGGGTTTCAAATATCATTCAGGAGGTCGTGTGCCTCAGTGAAGAGCAGTTCATGGTTCTTTGGGAAGAAGATAAAGACCTGGAGGAAGGCCGTGAGACAGATAAGAGAGGCGGCTAGCTTCTGAGCCCTTATTTCACTCGTGAGCAGCATCAAATAACCTGTCTCTGGCCGTGGGAGTTCTTACTCACTGGGTGCAGGTCTGAAACCCTATTCTGGGTAAACTCCAACCTTCTACAAAGTCATTGCAGGTCATAAGGTGCAATAATTCAGTCTGAAAACTCCATTGGTTGATTTCTGTATCTGCAATCTAATTTCTGAACTATTGTAAGTACCTCCTGGGCATGTAAATGAACCTGTAACCATCTTTGAACATAGGCCAAACAACTCATAAGATATTGTATTTAGATTATAGGAATCAATTCTCTTTCTGGACCTGTTCATTATGAAAAATCAGTCATTTATTACACTCAGAAACTATTGTAAATCACTATTGCCATAGTCTCTTTAATGATGCTATGTGATGAAATGCAATTATGTGAAGAGTGGGTCAACTGGGGTTTTGTGAATGGTGTTACATATCTGTTTCAATCATTGAACACTTATTTATTAGTCCATTTGGTACTGCTGTTAATGAAATGCAAAAATCAGTGATATGTTCAATCTTGCACATGAATGTTATTTGAAAACCATCAAACTCTAACCTTTCAAATACCCGGAAAATCTTATTGTTCAAACTCAACTTATGTTTTCTTGATTGACAAATGGAATATGCAATATTAAGGAATCTGGAAAAATTATCGTCAATATAGCTAGGGACATCTCATAGATGTTATTAATAAGCCAAGAAATGAAGCGCTTGGCCCTAGATGAAAAACACGTCCCTCCTGCAGCTCTCTGTAATTGTACGGCCAGCAACCAGCAAGTGAAGAATTCGTACGGCCCTTGAAGATGTGTCCAGAGCTTGGAAAATGGATGCCTAAAATGAAGAACCCCTCCTGGAAGAATTTCAAACCAAAACCCTGAAGATAACTCAAAAGTTGAAGCTCTGTGATAACCTCTGGATGAAGCTATCTCTTTGACAAGCAATAAATCAGCTGATATTTCACAGCCTTTGAACTGCAGACACTAAAGATGGCTCGTTCTCCAATGCAAAAAGACAACTGAAACCCTTGGCTCCATTCTCTGAAGGAAGAATTGATCAAAGTCGATTTTCATAACATAATGAAATGAGTTTCTCTCAAAGAAACTTATAATTCCTCAGTTGGGTCGATTTTCCCCAAAAAGCATCATTTAAATAAACTTTGAATTCTTCTTTTAATTTTTCCATAGTTTTGAACGCACTTTTAATTATAAATAATAATTGAAAAGTGGCCCCTTCTTCATGTTGGTCGACCCTTTCCATTAAGTCACTTAAGTTATAATATTTAATTATATTATAACTTTATAATATAAGCTTAAAATTAATTAATATTTATTTTGGCAAATAAATATTAATCTCTCTCAAAACAGGTCCAAATGACGAACCATCTCAAGCCTGATGATAAGTGACCTTAACTGCGATACTTACCAGACCATACCGCTAAATAGTAGGTGTCATTGAGTGTCTCAAATTTACTAAAAATAGTAAGTCAAGCAAATGATGTCCCAATGACTTCCCGAACGAAAAGCCAAACTCAATACCTGACAACCTAATCCAAGCCAAGCCCCAATGACTTCTATCCAATCTCTATCACCTCATGAGGGTCACATGATAGGCTAATCTCAGAACCGAGATGCCAACCGAAGGGGACATTACATCCGGCTTTCCCCGAAATTGCTTGTCCTCAAGCAATTCAACTCCGATGCCGCAGTACCCCCTACTCTCCCACGTAGGCATCCTCCACTCAAATCTCCATTTCACCAAATATTCTTCCTCGATAGTCCTTTCGGCAAACGAATCGTCTTCCTCTCTATATTCTAGGATCGACTCAGGAACTAAGATCAACTTTCCCTCATCATCTAAGGGAGGTAATATTGCTGAAGGTACCACACGGTGTCCCAACGCCTTCTTGAGACGTGACACATGAAAAACATTGTGGACCTTACTATCCACCGGAAGCTCTAGCTCATAAGCCACCTCTCCAACACGCCTCAGAATCCTGAAAGGACCATAATACCGCGGCTTAAGCTTCTCCGATCCCCTCTTCCGCCCTTCTCGACCGGGTGATACTACTTTACCAGTTCTGCGGCCTTTAGCAATATTTTCCTTAAGAGCCCTCATAGTGTCCTGACTCTCCTGCAATAAAACTCCAGCACTAGGCACTCTACTGTCACTTAGTAGCAAATCCAAAAAATACGCGCCTCATAACCATACAACGCCATGAAGGGGGACATCTGAATGGTCATGTGAAAAGTAGTATTGTAACAATACTCGCATAAATATATCCACTTGACCCACGCCTTTTGCTGCCCTGCAATGTAATTCCTGAGGTAGCCTTCCACCCATTTGCGAGCCACTATCTCCTCACCGACGCTTGTCTCATGTGGGTGTAATCGGTGCTCTAGTGTGTTCTCGGTCCCACAAAGTTCGAACACCTCCGGCGACTCAGAACCTACTCATCCCTCGGTTACAACTATGCTCTGAGGCAACCCATGTAATCTGAAAACCTCACGGAAGAAAACCTCTGCTACCTGTGTAGCTGTGTAAGTGGTGGTGATCGGAAAGAAGTGGGCATACTTCGTCAGCTGATCCACAACTACATATATGCAATCACGTCCCTGGGCTTTGGTCAAGCCCATAATAAAATCCATCGATAGGCATTCCCACTTCCTATCAGGAATCAAAAGTGGCTGCAACAATCCTGCCGGATACGTGTTCTCCTACTTGTTCTCAATGGCACTCACACACATACCGTGAATGTCCCCAATTTAGCCTCTACGCCTTCATTTGGATTTAGCCTATTTCTCGAAACTCATAGGCTGCTGTATTCTAATCGTATTCCAAACTCTTGGAGGATGTTTTCGTCTTTTTGCGGAGTCTTATTTTGGAATTGTTGAACTTGGATTGCGGATTCCTTCTGGGTTTTCTGAGAGCTTCGCATTGGTGGGTTCAGTTCGACATTCTGAGCAATTACATGAATTTACTATTTTTAGTAAATTCTATTTTTAGCAGTTGACTTGTTGACTCCTAATCAGTTGGCTCCACTTTGGCCGTCAGTTCAGACGGTATGGTTGAATTTGGCTTCTGATGCGTTTCCATGGTGATATAATATTTTATATTATAATGTTATAATTTAACATTATAATTCCTTGTTCTAGCATCATGAATTAATATTGTTTTAAAAGGGGGACATTGAAGGGTATTTTCACATGGAGGAAATATTTTAATATTTCTAAAAGCCAAATATTGCTCAAGAGGAAAAGGGACGCCAACTTTTGGAGAAATGATAATTTTAAATTAAAGAAAAATTGCCTTCATGAAAAAGGACGCCATTTTGAAGGAAGAATGGGTCAAGTCAAAAACCCTAAAAACATCTTGAAGTTAGGGTGCACCTTCTGGAAGCTTCTGGAGGGTCCTCTCAAAATTATAAAAGGGAGCTTTGGGTCCTCATTTTGGCATCTGATGAATTTGCAAAGTTATGCTGCCGGATTGGCTTTGGGATTGCTTCGAGGAATGAATGCCTCCTAGCCTTGGCTCGACTTCTTGCTTGAAAGACAGCAACTTGTTGAGAGGTTTAGTTGTAGTTGGTTTCCTTTCATTGTAGTTGGTTCTTCTCACATTCCGTAGTTGAGTTATTGTATTTTCTGTCAATTTTAGAGTTGCTGGTTTGTATGGCTGTAGGTTGTTTTTACTCACAACTCAAGAAACAGAAATAATATTGTTCTGGGTACTGTTCCAATCTATTTTCCTATGTAGGGCGACCATATGTGCAAGTTTCCAGAATTTTATTTGAAGTCTATGAATTATCTAAAGTAAATCGCCCTTGCTTGCAGGCAAGTTCACTTCGTAAGTGCTTTGGAAGTCGTGCAAAATAAATAGGGGTCTTTGTGAGAAGTTTTTGTGATCCATCTTCATTGTCATCATCATTAGAATGTTTTGCAACTGATTTCAAGTTAAATGAGTGAGTATTGAGAGAGGTATGAGCATTTAAGTGAGTTCTGGAGTTGCTGATTTCACCATTTTAACTGCAGATCGGTCATATCAGACTTAGTAAAATTATTAATAGGGCTGGGATTGTTTATCTTAGTCATATTAATCATTCTGGAGTAGCTCTACATTTCAGCAGTTTGATTATCACTATAATCCATCGTGCTTGCAGGAGATATATTATATTGTAAGGCTGTTAGTAGTACTAACCAGCCAATATTCACATTTGTAAGCTCTTTATTATATTTCCCACATTTCGTGGAAGAGACTGATCCTTGCTCAGTCTATTGTATTTACTTTTAGTTGCTCCATCATATGATAGTGCCTATTCATCTTGGATAGGAGTGCACATACTTGGCGTTGAGCTCCATTTCCAGTATTGTATTTCATGTAATTGGTCCGCCATATGGTCGCCTCATTTCCATTCTGGAATTGGGTAGCACATACTTGGTGTTGAGTTTGCTTTCAGTATATTAGATGGTAGGGATCCTCTGACCACATGCTCGTCGTTCGCCGGCGCATTCTTGGTTAGAGTTTTTGTATAAGCATTTCAATTGAGACCCTCTGACCATATGCTCGCCATCACTTGGCGCCATTCTTGGTTAAAGTTACTTCCAGATGCAGTTCTGATTAATATACTAACGATCCTCTTGCCATATGACAGCCTCTCTCTTGTTGAGATTGAGTGCGCATTCTTGGCAAAGAGTTATATTGTAACTGCTGGTTTGATTTATCTAACCCTAACAGGTGTGTTGCATTTCTGATTGTAATTTGAAAATTGAAAAATTTGGCTCGAATATTTCCCCAAAGCATAATCGAACATCTGCCTTAAGTCCCTTCCATGTAAACCTTTCCCGAACCTGCCTGTATGTTTTGAAGTACCCGGGATGCCCTGCTGTAGGTACATCATGAAAGGCTCGCATAATGGTGTTCTTCATTTCTGATCCTGGGATCAAGAAAATCCTGTTCTTGGAAATGATCAAGTCATTCACAAGTGTGTACCTAGTGTCCACCCTAGATCCCTCAACAATACCAGATGCCCAAGTATCCTTGGCATACTCTGCCACAATCAAATGCGTCCAGTCCTCTGCAATATGTACCATAGAACTCAAATAAGGCCGGCGTGAAAGAGCGTCAGCAACAACATTCTGTGTACCTTTGATGTAGGTGATATCAAAGTCATATGCCTGTAACTTACTCACCCACTTCTGTTGACGGTCATTTAAATCTCGCTGCCCTAGGAAATGCCTCAAGCTATTATGATCAGTTTTAATACAAAACTTACTGCCCATGAGATATTGCCTGAATTTGGCCAAGGCATGCATTATGGCCAGCATTTCCTTATCATAAATACTATAAAGCCTCTCTGGTCCTATGACTTTTCTGCTCTCATAAACAATCGGATGCTTGTCCTACAAAAGCACCGCTCCAATACCCTCACCAGAAGCATCACACTGAAGCTCAAAAGGCTTCATAAAATCTGGTAGTGCCAACACTGGACACGTAGTCATAAGCTCCTTGAACCTCACAAAACACTCCTATGCCTCAGGAGTCCAAAAGAATGCACCTTTTTTCAACAAATCCGTCATAGGTGCTGCATGGTGTGAATATCCACTCACAAATCTGCGATAGAAACCGCATAACCCAAGGAATCCTCGCAGCTGTGTAAGGTTTGCTGGAGTAGGCCAATCTACGATAGCACAGATCTTCTCAGGATCCATCCGCACTCCCTCTGCACTAATGATATGGCCCAAGTATAACAACTCAGTCATCCCTAAATCACACTTGGATTCCTTGGCGTACAAGGACTCCCTCTCCAAAATGCTGAGTACTGTATCCAAATGAGCCAAATGCTCCTGCTAAGTCCTGCTGTAGATCAAAATATCATCGAAGAAGACAAGTACATATCTCCTCAGATGTGAATGGAAGACCCTGTTCATGGTGGACTGGAATGTCGCTCGAGCGTTGGTTAACCCAAATGGCATCACCACAAACTCAAAGTGTCCACAATGACAACGGAAATCAGTCTTCTCAACATCCTGCTCACATACTCTAATCTAGTGATATCCCGATCTCAAGTCTATCTTCGAGAAGTAACAGGTACCATGGAGCTCATCAATAAGCTCATCTATACGGGGTATGGGATACCTGTTCTTGATGGTCCTCTTATTCAGGACTCTGTAATCAATGCACATACGAAGTGTACCATCTTTCTTCTTCACTAGAACCACTGAAGAAGCAAATGGTGATTTACTTGGTCGAATGTGACCCATAGCAAGCAGCTCCTTGATAGTCTTCTCTATCTCATTCTTAAGCCGCTTCGGATGCCTGTAAGGAGTAATCATGACGGGCTTAGCGCCCTCCTCAAGCTCTATGATGTGCTCAATACCCGTCTGGAGGTCTTCCTGGTGGAATGTCACTGAAAACCTTCCCATGCTTAACTCTCAATTGCTGAATGTCAGGATGATACTCGGTCTTATGTTGTCCCTCCTGTGTAGGTGTCAAAGTGCACTCGGCAGCCCACTCAACCATGTCATGACGCATAAGTCTCTCCATCTGTCAGAAGGAAATAGTCCTGACGTTAATGTCTCGGATGGCCTTCAGGATATGAGTCTTCCCATCCACATCAAACCGAATCTCCATGTCTTTGAGTCAAAGTGTGACTTCCTCAAGGGAATGAAGCCACTTCATGCCCAAAACTAAATCAATATCTCCCATATTAACTACGTAATAATCAGCCTTGAATTCATAATTATTCAAGCGCAAAGGGAGATCCTTAATCATACGGTCACATCTAATTGTGTAACCATCAGCCACCTTAACTCGAATGCCCGCAAACTTCTTGGTTATGAGCCCACGTTTCTCAACAAATCTGGCATCTATAAAATTATGTGTGGCACTTGTGTCCAAAAGGGTGATAACCTTTTGACCAGCCAAAACTCCACGGAGTCTGAAAGATCCCTCCTGTTGAATGCTAGACAACCGTGCCTCTTGGATTTGGAGCTCTGATTCTGTCTCCGCCTTAGGATCTGAACCCTCTGATTCTGACTCCTCAGAACTCTCCTGCTGTTCAGAATTCTCAAATTCCGAATCCTCATAATAAGCCCACATAACTCTATTGGCCTTACCCTTAGGCCGCAAAGGACAATCATGGTTAGCGTCGTAGGGACCCTTGCAGTAGAAGCAAAGCTTCTTCCTGAGCAAATCATTAAGAGACTCACGATCCAAGGGTGTTGCTGATTTTCCGTTTGAGTCACTCTTAAAGTCAGATTTCTCCTTATTTTTATTGAATCCCTTATTGTCCCTGAATGAAGAAGTATTTATGGAGTTGAACTTGCTAGATGGTGCTGCAAGTTCCATGCTACGTGCCTTCTTCATAGCTTCCTGTAACGAAGAAGGATCAAATGCTTTGATCCAACCTCTCAATGGTTCCAACAATCCCTCCATGAAAAGCACAACTATATGCCGTTTTGATATATTGGGAACCATTACTGACAATCACTGGAAGTCTCCTATGTAGGCCTCCAAACTACCAACCTGTCTCAACTGGGCCAAATCTCTGAAGTAAGACTCAGGATCCTTCTTGTCGAACCGTTCCACCAACCTGTCTATGAACTCCTGGTAAGTGGTGATACGGTCATGGTGAAGTGTCACCATCCCGTGATGCCACCAATCATAAGCTACCCCCTCAAGATGCAAAGTAGCATATCTAATAGCATCCTCCTCAGCCATGGGACGCAATGTGAGAAAGGTATCTAGCTTACTGATCCAGGCCTAGGTTGTGACCTTGCCACTACCGTCAAACATAGCTAAAGTGAGTCTGTTTGTGGCGTGCTTCAGATCACTATTATAATGTCTAGGCCTCCAATCCTGTTTATTCCTGTAATGCTCTCTCCTCTGTGTGAGAAAGCTATCAAAGGTAATCCTCTCTCTGACCTCCGGGGTCAGTAACTCCCACTCATCGTTTGCTGCCATAAGAGTATCAGTGAACACTCCCTCAGGTTCCTCATCTGCAATAGCCTCATTAGGCTCCTGTATCACAAAAGTAGGCTGGGTAGGCCTGTCTGCTGTCCGTGAAACAGTCCTAGGTGCTCTCCGTGAACCTACATCACTCCTGTTCTCGTCATGACATGGTGACGGTCTCCTCGGCGTACCTATCCTCTGTATCGCCGTGGTCAACTGCTGTAATACATCAGTTACCTGTTGCTGACCTGTCCATAAATCTCTGAGAGTCTGTCTGACCTCTGCATCATCATCACGAGGGTCTCGAGGAACCTCTGTTCCGTCAGCCATGGGACCTAGCTGCCTGTTTAGTTCCCGTGCCCTGTCAAACAAAGCTCTTCTGCGAGTATAATATCTGTGAGGTCCAACCTCCTGTGGCTGCATATGAATCCCAAACCCTCAGGCTAGCAGGAAACCGCTCTGATACCACTGTAGGAACCCCTGTTCTCACTGTTCTGAAACTGAATGTATTTTTTTTGTTTTTTGGTGTTTTTGAATGTTTTGGGTTTTTGCATGCAATGATAATAGAATGCAAATTTGAAAGAAATGTAAGCAATTACAATAGAACTAAAATTTTCATATGCCAGATGAGAAGCTTCTTGTATTTATTTGCAAAGATGGTAATACTAAAGTAGAAAAGACAAGGCGTACAATAATGAACCTTTATTTTTAATAAATTTCTAGAAAGTCCAAAACATGCTTGTAGCCGCCTGGAGAGGCTGAGAAATGGTACGATCTGCCCTTGCCATGTTTTCTCCCACTGTGAAATGATGGAGAATGACCAAGAAACCCTAGCCACCCCTGTAGATGTTATTAATAAGCCAAGAAATGAAGCGCTTGGCCCTAGATGAAAAACATGTCCCTCCTGCAGCTCTCTATAATTGTACGACCAGCAACCAGCAAGTGAAGAATTCGTAGGGCCCTTGAAGATGTGTCCAGAGCTTGGAAAATGGACGCCTAAAATGAAGAACCCCTTCTGGAAGAATTTCAAAACAAAACCCTGAAGATAACTCAAAAGTTGAAGCTCTGTGATAACCTCTGGATGAAGCTATCTCTCTGACAAGCAATAAATCAGCTGATATTTCACAGCCTCTGAACTGCAGACATTGAAGATGGCTCGTTCTCCAATGCAAGAAGACAACTGAAACCCTTGGCTCCGTTCTTTGAAGGAAGAATTGATCAAAGTCGATTTTCATAACATAATGAAATGAGTTTCTCTCAAAGAAACTTATAATTCCTCAGCTGGGTCGATTTTCCCCAAAAAGCATCATTTAAATAAACTTTGAATTCTTCTTTTAATTTTTCCATAGTTTTGAACGCACTTTTAATTATAAATAATAATTGAAAAGTGGCCCCTTCTTCATGATGGTCGACCCTTTCCATTAAGTCACTTAAGTTATAATATTTAATTATATTATAACTTTATAATATTTAATTATATTATAACTTTATAATATAAGCTTAAAATTAATTAATATTTATTTTGGCAAATAAATATTAATCTCTCTCAAAACAGGTCCAAATGACGAACCGTCTGAAGCCCAGATGATAAGTGACTGAATCCGCATACAACTAGACCATACTACTAAAATAGCAGGGGTGCTCTACTGAGTGTCTCCACTTACTAAAAATAGTAAGTCAAACAAATGATGTCCAAACGACCCCAAACGAAAGCCAAACTAAATAATTCTGACAATTGAAGCCAAGCCAAGCCCCAACAAGACCCTCTATCCACCCTATCAGCCTACGAGGGTCACATGATAGGCTAATCTCATGAACTGAGAGATGTCAACTGGAAGGGGATATTACATATTATCAATGCTCAATATTCAGATTTTGATTTAAAAGAATATACATATACTAATTGAGTGAAGATTAGGCTCAATTTTACAAAAGGTACCTCTTGTTTCTTTCATTGTTTTTTAAAAGAACATGCAATTTTAAGCAACTAATATGTAATTTAAAATACTGATGTAATTTAATATTTTTGGAGTTAAAAATACAGATATGTAATTTAATATGTTTATACTTATAGTGCCAATTTTCTGTATGTGGTAAATTCTGTGAGAGATACTTTAGAACAGAAAACCCTTGTCATTCAACATTGTCTATAATGAAATCTATCTTTTGCTAGAGGCTAGTTTGATTTGGCACAATGGGCTAAGGTTTTGGCTGTTATTTGTAGATGCATCAACTTATATATTTTTAATCTAGGTTACTAGGGAATAACAACAAACCCCCCTACAAGAAACATATTTTGGTTGATCTTGAATTGTCATGCCCCCAAAATTATGACACTAAAAAGCCTAATGTTAAAATACGAATAAATAAAATGAATAACAATATCAAAAATATAAAAATAAATATTAGCAATTTAATTATAATTATCAATATTATAATTATAATTGTGAAATATAAAAATATAAATATTAACAAATTGATATTAATTATTATGATATAATAATATAAATATATAGCTAATATGAATTTATAAATATAAATCATATATTAGGAATGGCAGAGACTAAAGCAGCGATCCATTATAATCAGAAAAAGACTTTATAAAGGGAGCGTTGCCTTTATAGGGAACAACGATTCACTTAAGGCAGCGATTTGATTAAGAGGATAATCGATTACTTTAAAGGCAGGTTATCTGTATTCAAAGAGGATCGTACCTCTTCATAGGAAACCACGTCTTCATAGGAATATAAAGATGCATATTGGCAGATGTAAATGGGGATATTAAGGAGTGGGAGAAATGAATAAAAGAATATGCATATCATCTACAGATTGAAATAAATGTCCATATCAGAGTTAAAGCTACAAATCAATGACCAGATCGAATGGATATCATCTATAGATTGAAATAAAAGTCCAGATCGAAGTTAAAGCTGCAAATCACAATTAAATCTACAAATTGAAGTCTTTAAAAGCACGTTGACTATTCTAACAAAGCTGATCTAATAACGAGTGAAGTGAAGAACCTTCAATAGGCGTGTGGCTGCAAGATAATTAAGGAGAATTCGTTAAAAGTCTTAATTAAGACTAATACATATTCATCAAAAAGAAATCAATGCCAAATAAAAAGACATCTCCATTTGTTAAACGTTATAACTAAAACAAAAGGAAATGACTAATCTTAAAAAATGTATTAGTCAAAAGGTGCGATCAAAGAATACGTATTTTATAGAAAGGATGTGTTATGCTGGAAAGATGCGTCTAAAAAAAATATCTTTCTGATTGATGTGAAATTGAACAATGAGACGCATTGCTGAAGCAGGAGGTATTGTTGAACGGATATGTCTCTTGGATAAAACAGATTCAATCAAAAAAAGAGAAGTCCACTTGGTAATCGCTACAAGCTAATCTTTTTTCGAAAAGTCATGCTGAAAGAATGTGATTATTTCTAGATGGAGATTTAAGATATATTCAATTTTGTGTGTAAACAAAAATAATTAAATCAAGTAAACATCAATTTGGAAAAGAGGCACATCTCAAAGGGTGTGACTAAAAGATAAAGAGGAAAGAGTTGTGATCTTCAATAGTTGCAACCTTTGGTCAAATTATATATTTGTCATACCATTCAAAGCTAAAGGTGTGGTTGTAAAGTTGAAACTAGTCTATATCATAAACCCATCTTCTTGTGTGGGTTGAGTGAAATATTTTTCATCACAAAGGCAGATTGGAGGATTGGGAGAGTGCAGATCCGATTGAAGACAGTTACTTCATCCATCAAGTCAAGGTTTGGTGCCTTGCATTAGGGGTTAATTCTCCTTGTAAGTTGGTGTCTACTAAAATTGTAGAGGTTTGAGTGTTCCTTGTAGGTTGTAGCCTACAAAATCATCTCATTTGTAAATCAAGTAGGTTGGTGCCTACTTCCATTTGTAAAATCGTTTAATAAAGTCAATAAAGTGGTCATCTTGCATTCATTGATTCATATCAGAAGTTGATGTTGGTAAAATGAAATATTCCAGCCAAATTCTGCTCTTTCAATTGCAAGTTTACAAACCAATGCACCCATTAAGGTTAGCGTACTAAATCCAAAACGATGCTGAAGCAACTCTAACTGCATCGTACACCTCGTGATCCCGGCGAGGGCAAGGTGTGAGCATTGGTCAGAGGATCTGAATATGGAAACAAGCTCGGAAGGAACTCTAACCAAGAATGGCTTACCAATGGCGCAGCATATGGTCGAGGGTCTTCACACTGGCACCGAAGGGAACTCAACACCAAGTATGTGCTACCCAATCCAGTATGGAGTTGAGGCGACCATATGGCGGAGTATTACAAATTACAATGCTTGAATGAAATAACTATAATGCTGAAAGTACTCGACACCCAGAATGTGCTTTCTAACCCGGAGTGGGAAAGTAGCTACCATAGGGCGGAGATAAAGGAAATACAATAGCAAATACTGAAAGTAGAGTTGAGCATTACAAATTGATAAAGCCAGATTATATACTGCTGTCAGTACTACTGCCAGCTTACAAAATGTTAGACATTGCCTTGCTATATATATGAATCAAAATGTAATAGAGCTGCAACAATATTTATAGAATTCCCTTCAATGAATAAGAAAGCTTTAATCAGAAACTGCACTTTTAAAGCCAACCTGGTAATCTGATTTTTGACAGTCCGGATCTTCGCATTCATGAACAGCAGCCCTGTAGCTGACAGATTCATTCACAACTCACTCCAAACTTAATCAAATTTCATGAAATGAAATGCATAAAGATCCTGATATGATGGCGACCAAATTAGAACACTGAAACTCACTCAAAAGACCCTATTTATTTAGTGCACCAACTTCCAAGGCAGATCTGGAATAGTACGCCCAGCAAGAGGGGCAATTTGACTTTAAAATCACAGCCTTCAAATAAAAATCTGCAACTTTAAGGGATAATGCCTTACAAACAGATAGAATGAAACAATACCTGCATAAATTATTTTTGTATTTTTGAATTACAAATAAAAACAACAATCTGCTGTAGCTAAAATGCAATTCTCGAAAAACCTCTAATATGCAAACTGAACTAAAAGTCACAAGCTGAATACAATGCTCAAAGTCCAATGCAACCCTACAAAACTAAATCCATCTACTCACCAGTCGCTATCTTTCAAGTGAGAAGCAATGCCTAGCTAGGAGGCGTACATTCCTCGAAGCAATCCCAGAGCCAGACTGGCAGCATAACATTCCTGTAGACCAAAGATGCTGAAATGAGAACCAAAGGATTCCTTTTATAATTTTCCGTTGACCTTCTTGAAACCCTAACCTTCATTCCAGAGTCAAACCCTAATCCCAAGAGATGGCGTCCCTTTCTTCAATTTGACTTTTTAATTAAATTCATAACTTTGGAAATGACATCCCACTTAAGGCTCTTAAATCAACCTTAATAATTACAATATTAATTCAATGATGGCGCCACCCTTCAAGTCCACCTTTTAAAATAGCATTAAGTTAATAGACTAGGCCAAGGTGGTAAAATAACATTAAAATATAATGTTATTTAAGTAAAATGAACTTATCTCTCTGAAACTGCATTTCGAAGCTAGAAACTGAATAAGCCAATTGAGTCAGCTGAAGAGGAAAGTCAACTGTGCTAAGACCAAAAGGTTCACTGCCCGAAATAGAATTTACTAAAAATAGTAAATTCCTGAAGATGCTCAGAATGCCAAGAAGAACATACCATTGCAAAGCTCTCTGAAAACCCAGAAAGAATCCGCTATTGAAACAACCAACTCCGAGTAAGAACATCCTTCAAAATAGGAAACCCTAATTTTACCTTCCGACTAGCCTACGGGTCTCCAGAACAGGCCAACGGTCATTGGAAAGATCAGGCTTGAGAAGGGGACATTACAGTCTGCCCTCCCCAAGATTGCTTGTCCTCAAGCAATCGCAAACCAGGATGCTGCAGAATCTCATCATTTTCCCAAGTCGCATCCTCCATAGGCAGGTTCTTCCACTTCACCAAGTATTCTCGAATTGTTCTTCTTCTCAAAGAACGCTCTCTGAAATCAAGAATCTCCTCTGGAATCAAAACCAACTATCCTTCTTCATCCAAAGGTGGCAACTGTGAGGAGGCAACCACATTGTGTCCAAGTGCCTTCTTGAGGTGTGACACATGAAAGACATTGTGTACTTTGCTATCAGAAGGTAGCTCTAACTCATAAGCTACTGCTCCAACCTTTTTGATAACCTTGAATGGCCCGTAGAAGCGAGGTTTGAGCTTCTCAGCTCCACTCTTCTTGAGAGTAGACTGTCTATACAGCTGTAGTCAGAGATAAACCATATCTCCAACCTCAAAAGATCGCTCAATACGCCTCTGATCAACATACATCTTCTACTGATTCTATGCCATCTGAAGATTATTCTTCAATGATTTCATGATGTCTTGACTCTGCTGCAACAAGTCCTTGGCTTGAGGTGCTTTGCTATCACCAAACACCAAATCGGCAAAGCTAGGTGCTTCATACCCATAAAGAGCCAAGAAAGGAGACATCTTAATTAACATATGAAAGGAAGAATTATAACAGTACTTGCCTATGTGCAGCCATTTAACCCATGCTCTTTGCTGCTTTGACACATAGTTTCGCAAGTAGCCTTCCAACCACTTGTTCACTATTTCAGTTTGTCCATCTGTTTGGGGGTGATAACTAGTGCTTGGAGTGAGCACAGTACCACTCATTCTAAAGACCTCTTGCCAAAAAGTGCTTAGGAACTTGCGTCCCTATCACTCACAATGTTCTTTGGCAACCCATATAGCCTAAACACCTCATGAAAAAATAGATCTGCAACTTGGGCTGCTGAAAAAGAGCTGGTAATGGTGAAGAAGTGAGCAAATTTTGTTAGCCTATCCACTACCACATAGATACAATCCTTCCCTTGGACCTTGGGAAAACCTGTGATGAAATCCATTGAGATGCTTTCCCATTTTTGATTGGGAATAGGAAGTGGTTGCAACAAACCAGCTGGTAGTGTATGCTCATTCTTGTTCATTTGACAAACAGGACACTCCTGAATGTAGCGTTGAACTTCTCCTTTCAATCCTTTCCAAGAAAATCTTTCTCGGATCTGCCTATATGTCTTAAAGAATCCTTGGTGACCAGCAAGCGGAATGTCATGAAATGTCAATAAAATCTTCTTCCTGAGCTTAGAATCAGCCACCAGAAAGATTCTCCCCTTGTAGTGTATCAACCCCTCAATCACCTTGTACCTTTCGTCATGAAAAGTACCCTCAATAATGCTGGTTGCAAACTGATTTTTGGCATAATCAGCAAGCAACATGTCCTTCCAATCCGCAGTAAGCTCACACAATGAGCTTAAATGGGGTCTCCTTGACAGAGCATCAGCCACAACATTATTTTTCCCTTTGACATACTCAATGTCAAAGTCGTAAGCTTGAAGCTTACTCACCCACTTTTGTTGCCTCTCGTTCAGATCCTTCTGATGCATGAAGTGTTTGAGGCTATTGTGATCAGTCTTGACCACGAACTTGTTTCCCACCAAGTACTGCCTGAACTTGGCTAATGCATGCATAATGGCAAGCATTTCCTTGTCATAGATAGAGTATGTTCTTTCAACACCCCTCAGTTTTCTACTCTCAAACACAATAGGATGTTTGTCTTGCATCAAGACAGCCCCAACTCCTTCACCGGATGCATCACATTGTAGCTCGAAAGGCTTGGAAAAATCTGGGATAGCCAGAACCGGACAAGAGCTCATGATCCTCTTAAACTTGTCAAAAATAGTTTGAGCCTTTTCTGACCAACAAAAAGCTCCCTTTTTGGTGAGATCAGTAAGAGGAGCAGCATTCTGTGAGTAGCCTTTTACAAATCTCCGATAAAATCCACAAAGACCCAAAAAACCTTTCAACTGAGTCAAGTTCTCAGGGGGTGGCCAATCAACTACTGCCTTGATCTTTTCAGGATCCACCTTCACTCCCTCAGCACTGATTATGTGGCCAAGGTACAGTAACTCCTCCATTCCAAATTCACATTTGGATGCTTTTGCAAACAAGCTCTCTGATTCTAGGATGCTAAGCACTTCCTCCAAGTGCTTGAGATGATCCTCCCAAGTCTTACTAAAAATCAAAATGTCATCGAAGAATATCAACACAAACCTTCTCAACTGCTTCTGAAAAACTCTGTTCATACAAGACTGGAAGGTAGCAGGAGCATTAGTCAACCCAAATGGCATGACTAGAAACTCAAAGTGGCCATAGTGACATCTGAAAGCTGTCTTCTCAACATCAGATCCCCTCATCCTAATCTGGTGGTAGCCCGATCTCAAATCGATCTTCGAAAAGAACTTGGCTCCATGTAGCTCATCAATGAGCTCATCTATCCTTGGAATGGGGTATCGGTTTTTGATGGTGCTTTGATTCAAAGCACGATAGTCCACACACATGCGCATGGTACCATCCTTCTTCTTCACAAGAACCACTGCTGAAGCAAAGGGGCTCTTGCTTGGGCGAATGAAGCCCATCTCCAAGAGTTCCTGAATGTTCCTCTCAATCTCATCCTTTTGCTTCTTGGGGTACCGATATGGAGTTGTAATTACTGGTTTAGCTCCTTCCTTGAGCTCTATGATATGTTCTGAACCCCGTTCAGGTGGTGGTCCAGGAGGCAAATCAGCAAAGACCTTGCTCTTCTTTGTGAGTAGAGACTGAACATCAGGAGGATAGTCTCTTTTAGTCTCAACCGGACTAGTAGGAAGGATCATACATTCTGCAACCCACTCAGCTTGATCATGACGGATCAGCCTTGCCATTCTTTTGAATGACACAACCCGAGGACCCCCATTAGACATTCCTCTTAGTACTATTCTCTTCCCATCGGATTGAAACTTGAGCTCCATAGTTTGCAGATTCAAGGAGATCTCTCCAAGTGAATGTAGCCATTGAATTCCAAGAACGACATCAGTATCTCCAATGCTGACTACATAGAAGTCATCCTTGACTTCGTAGTTTCCCAATTGCATAGTCATGTTTGAGATCTTCTTGGTGCATGAGATGTGGAACCCATCAGCAACCATGACCTTGAAGCCTTCAAACTCTTCTATTTGCAGCCCCTTCTTTGCCACCACAACTTCATCAATGAAGTTATGTGTTGCTCCAATGTCGATCAAATCAACGATTCGCTGCCCCTTAATCATCCCTCGAACCTTGAAGGATTCGTTTCTTTGGAGGCTCGAAAGTTGAGCCAAGATACCTCCACTTTCCTTCTCGTCTTCAGACTCTTCTGGAGCTCTTTCTACTTCACTATCTTCAAAATCAAATTGCTGGTCTGAAAAATCAGAATTACTTTCACCAGCTGAATAGTACTCAATTTGATTAAATTTAACTCCCTTTGGGCAAACATGATCTTGAGACCATTTTTCGCTACACCAGAAACATAACTCCTTTCTTCTGAGTTCTTTTAGGGTCTCTGGATCCAATCTGGTGACATGAGGATTATGATGTTTGAACTCCTTATGATGGGGTCTCAAAGGAGGTCTTTGATGAGGTCTTTTCCCTTTATCCCCTTTGTGAAAGGATGGATTGGGCTGGAACTTTGCCTTAGGAGCTGCCCACTCCATGTTTCTTGCCTTCTTCATGGCCTCCTGTAGGGTTGGTGGATCAAAGGCTTTAATCCAACCCTTGAGTGGTTCCGTCAAACCTTCACTGAAAAGGATCACCAATCGCCTCTCCGTGATTCCAGTAACCATGACTGAGAGTCTCTGGAACTCAGCTATGTAGGCATCAACTGTGCCATACTGCCTCAACTGTGCAAGTTCTCTGAAATGTATTTCAGGGTCTTTTTTCTCAAACCTCTCGATGAGCCTATTGGTGAACTCATCATACGTAGTGATAGACCGATGACCCAAGGTGACTTGGCCATGGTACCACCACTCGTGCGCCACCCCATCAAGGTGTAGCGTAGCGAACTTAATCGCCTCCTCTTCTCCCATGGGTCTAAGAGCTAGATAGTTATCCAACTTCTGTATCAAAGCTCGAGCTGAGCTGTTATCACTCCCGTCATAGTGTGGAAGTATAACCTTGTTGACAACTTGATACAAGTCCCCTTGAACTGTTGTTCTTCTTTGCTCATGATATCTCCTGAAATATGCTAACCAATTTTTTTGGATGAATTAACACATATAACCAGCACTTAATCAACTCGGTTAGCGTTAGCTCCAAATAGAAAACTGAACTTGAAATGAAAAACTACTCAACGTCAAGAATGTGCACTCAAGATCCCACTGAGGGCGAGGTGCTAACATATGACGGAGTGTTGTTATTGAAAACTAAAAACTGATAGGCGGATAACCAGCCATGAAGAGCATTTCCTCACTACCACCAAACAGTGGGGGGAAAGATTACAATTAAAACAATTCATCCGCTGCGGCGGGCATCCACAGAGCTGTGGGGATTCTCCACTATGAAAGTGGGTATAAGAGTGTTACAAATCAGATTATCCACACTGGCAGTAAACCATCCAGGGGTAATTTAATGACAACACAATAAGTAATTGCAGAACTGAAAAATGGTTGGATTAGTAATGCTTAATCTCAACCTTTACAAATAAAACTCTGCAGATTACAAATTACAATGATAGGAAATGAACCTTAGACATGAAGTATGAACTTTTACAATCATATAACACTCAAATACTGAAGTATAAGATCAAAAACTGGAAACTGTAACAATCTGATATAAAAATCAGAATTCTGGAAATTCAAACCAGCAAACTGTGAATTCATGAAATGCTCATAAGTTGATCAAATTACCTCTGAATGACGAGATATCAGTTGCAAATGCTTCCTAGAGGTTTGGCGCCCAAGATGAAATCCAGAAACGATCACCAAAAACTCCCATTTATTTAGCACGAATTCCAATGCTCCTTCAAATGGTACGGCCCTCTTGCAAAATCGATTTTGCTATATAAAATCAGAAACTTGGAAATAAATTCCAATTTTTGGAGGAAGGGGTCGCCTTGCACTAAGAAATGTTTTGCCAAAATACCCAGAACAAAAATAAAATCACTCCAAAAGATATAATCAAAAATCAGCTTCAGCTGTAGATTAACCAGGAAATCAAAACTGTGAAAATACTCCAGAAATTCTTCAATCTTGATGCTCAATCTGCTAGTCTGATGTTGAGAAGCAGCAATGTAGCCAACTAGGTGTTATATTGCAAACACGAAATTGGACGAAAGGCTACGAGGTAGACATCCTCGAAGCAATATATCAATTGTCATTCCAACAGCATAACTTTAGCATAATTTTCATGGATGGAATGCTGGAGCAAAAACCTTTATTAAATAAGAGCTCACAAACTCTCAAAATGCCTAAGAAGCAGACCAAAAGACACAGGAGACCTTTCAAATTCCCCAAAAATCATTCAACTTCTCAAGATGGTGTCCAAAATGCTTAATAAGAATTTCACTTTATTTCAAAATTCTCATTTAATAAAGTGGTGTCCACTTTTCCCAAGGAATAATATTCTTATTAAAAATAATAAACTTCTTCATGAAGGCGCCACCCTTCCAAGTCCCCTTTTTAAATACAACTTAAAGTTGTTCATCTAGGCCAAGGGGGGTCAACTGCATAATATAACCTTAATGCCTTATTTCAACATAAAAATGCCTTAAGAGGTCAAACATGAATTGCAAATAAATGCTCCAACTGAAAATGAAGTACTGAAAGCTGACAAACTCCATACTACTTAAAATAGAATTTACTATAAATAGTAAACTCACCGAAAATGCCAAGGAACCTCAGAACTGGAAACCCTAATTTTACCTCACACACGCCTACAGGCTTCCGGAATAGGCTGATGAGTGTCCGAACAAATTACTGATGAGAAGGGGACATTACATCTCCCTTGTCCCTTATTCTTTCTTTTGTGATCCATGAAGTCATTATAGGACATGTCCATCTTGATGTCAACAGGGAGAGAATCATACTCCGCACGGCCAAGTCTCAACTGCTCCACGAATGAAGCATTCTCTTCAGGATCTGGCCGAGTGTTTACTGGTGCCAAGAAGGTGTGTTTGAAAGGCCTGGCTGAGATGTAAGTGTTGTTTGAAACATGTTGAGCTGCATGTCCATCATGCTGGTTGGAGTCACTATGCTCTCCTCTATGCCCTGAGTTGTTCTGTGGAGTTGTGTTCTGGCCCACTTTCCCCATCATAAAAGATACCATGTCCATCAAGGCATCCATCTTCTTTTCAAATCTCTTTCTGGGACTTATTGATCTTTCTCTACCCTTTCCACTGTCATCTCTGTTGTTGGTAAACCTCTTGTTACCCCCAACTGATCTCTCACCTTCTGCCATATCTGATTCCTGAGAAGACTCCCAATGAGCCCTCAAGACCTCTGAAGCTGTCTGACCTTCTGGAGCCTGATAGGGCTGAAACTGTTTTCCAACTTTCTTGTCTTCCCTTGCTACGTACCTCTTTTCTCTGTCACTCATAGACGGTTTGTTCACAGGATGGCAAGATCTTGGCTCTGATACCACTGAAATATTCCGAGCCAAATTTTTTCAACTTTTTCAAATTGCAAGTTACAAATCAATGCACCTGTTAAGGTTAGCAACTAAACCAAAATGATGCTGAAGCAACTCTAACCAAAATGTACACCAAGATCCCGATGTGGGCAAGGTGTGAGCATTGGTCAGAGGATCTTAATCAAAATGCTTATGCAAGAACTCTAACCAAGAATGTACCGGGCGAATCTAAGAGCATGTGGTCAAAGGATCCCCTCACAATCTAATATACCGAAGTGCTACACTCAACACTGGGTATGTGCTACTCAATCCATCACGGGAAATGAGTACGCAATTCACATGGCAGAACAATGTAAATTACAATAATTTGAGAAATAAGATGGACTGTTGAAAGTACTCAACACCCAGAATGTGCTTTCTAACCCTGAGTGGGAAAGGAGCTACCATAGGGCGGAGACACTATATATTACTAAACAACTTCAGAATGTAAAGTGAGCATTACAAACAGAATTGAACAAGATTGAGGATTACTACCAGTACTACTGCCAGTTTACAAAAGAAGCTCAATTGCCTGCCAAGTGCTTAGGAATAGAAAAGATTAGCATTACATCATATGTGTAAAAGAACTCTCTCTTGGCTGGATTAAAGATGCCAAATCAATGTAACTCTCTCAAGCAAACAAATAATAATTTGATTTTCTGCCAAATCTGCACTTTAAATTAAAGTCCAAAATAATTTATTATTCTGTACTCAATTGCTCATATCTCACATACCATCCTAATCGACTTGAAACAAAATGCAATACTCCCTAAGAATGAAGGCTACGCTTAGGATAGAAAACACCTAAAAAACGTGATCAAAAAGCCATGTATTATTTATGCATAGATTCCAATGCAAAAGTAGATGGTACAGCCCTCAAGGAAGGGTGATCTGCCTTTAAAAAATCACAGCCACCACTAAAAAATCTGCAAACTGGAGGAAGGTGACGCCTTGACCAGACAATGAGAATAGGACAATACCCAGAAGCACTCTTTTTGTATTTTTTGATATATGAATAAAAATGACAATCTGCTGAACTAAAATACAATTTCCAGAATTTCTCTAACATGCATAAAACTGATCTAGAAAGCCACAAGTTGATTACAACGCACAAAACCCAATGCAAGACTCACAAACTACACTAACTCACCACTAGTCGCTATCTTTCAAGCGAGAAGCAATGCCTAGCTAGGAGGCGTACATTCCTCGAAGCAATCCCAGAGCCAAACTGGCAGCATAACATTCCTGTAGACCAAAGATGCCGAAATGAGAACCAAAGGCTTCCTTTTATAATTTGTCGTTGACCTTCTCAAAACCCTAACCTTCATTCCAGAGTCAAACCCTAATCCCAAGAGATGGCGTCCCTTTCTTCAATTTGACTTTTTAATTAAATTCATAACTTTGGAAATGGCGTCCCACTTAAGGCTCTTAAATCAACCTTAATAATTGCAATATTAACTCAATGATGGCGCCACCCTTCAAGTCCACCTTTTAAAATAACATTAAGTTAATAGACTAGGCCAACATGGTAAAATAACATTAAAATATAATGTTATTTAAGTAAAATGAGCTTGTCTCTCCGACTGCATTCCGAAGCTAGAAACTAAATAAGCCAATTGAGTCAGCTGAAGAGGAAAGTCAACTGTGCTAAGACCAACAGGTTCACTGCCCGAAATATAATTTACTAAAAATAGTAAATGCCTGAAGATGTTCAGAATGCCCAGAAGAACATACCATTGCGAAGCTCTCTGAAAACCCAGAAAGAATCCACTATTGAAACAACCAACTCCAAGCAAGAACATCCTTCAAAATAGGAAACCCTAATTTTACCTTCCGACTAGCCTTCGGGTCTCCGGAAAAGGCCAACGGTCACTGGAAAGATCAGGTTTGAGAAGGGGACATTACGCATTACGCAAAGATTCTTCGAAAAACCCAGAGAGTTTTAGGGTTTCAAGGGCAATTTTCCAAGAAAAATTCGAAATATGGGTTTTGTGCAGAAGATGATTTTAAGCCAACCCAAATCCTCGGTTTTGAAAAATATTGACTTTTACTCTACCATGCAAAGGAATCTCAGTCAAGAAAAGCAGAGCTTCGAGAATTGAAGCTTCGAGGCAAATCTTCCCTGAAAAATTCTAACACATGGGTTTTGTAGAAAAAGTTGTGCACAACAAACCCAGATGATCAAAATTGTCAAAAGTCGTTGAATTCTTGGACATGCGAGAGAAACCCTAAGATGAGAATAGAAGAATTTAAGATAGAAGATAGAAGTTTCATGGTTCTGCTTCTGCAAAAATCGCCATGCTTGTCTGAAGTCTGTTGATTATTCTAGACCTGTATCTGCAAGGAAATTTGAAAAATAATAACTATAGCGCCTTTGAATGCTTGCACAATGAAAAAATCGCTTGCACAATGAGGAAACTCGCTTGCACTCAAACTGTTGTGAGAGAAATGGACGCCTAAATGCATATTAATAAAGAATGTTGAGGGCTTAGGTGCCAACTGCAAGTAGAAACTCTAATCTAGAAAGAAATTATCTGATTGGACCTCACTTTGATCAACAAAAACTGACTTGGAGTTTCAAAAATATTAAAATATTCAGTCTAACTCAACATGTGAATTGCAATTGAGTCTCACAATAGGCACCAATATTAAAATATTGAAGAAAATCACCTTAATCAAAGTTGACTGCTGAAACTAAAGATATAATATTTTTTAATTGAGTTAACTAATTTCTATCTTTCTAGGTCAGCTTAGAATATTTTAATGAATCTGAAAAGTCAAAGTTTGACTTTCCAGGCGCCTCCCTTCAAAAGTAGAGATTTTTAGCTAACTTCCTATTTTGTAGTTTGTTGAAAACGTCACCACAACCTCTGTTGAACTCTAATTTTCGGATGTCCGGTTGTTACTAGAGCTAAGCTAACACATCCATTGCATAGCCAGAACTACTCTAATGAAATGTTTCTTGGGAGCTACAAGTGTTAAAAACCACGTCTAGTGCCTCAAAAACAAAGTCGCCTTTTATTAAAATAATGTACACACCACCAAACAGCCATTTCTTTGATTTTCCATTTCGTGCTTTAGTCTATCACTGTCGGTGAATGACGACTCTTGTCGATTGGATGCTAGATCCATCGCATAGCTAGAAGAATTCCGCAAAGAAGGACTGTATGTGGAGCATCTGAAAGTGAGTTTAAGGCCCTTAAATGCAAGGGTGCCCCTAGGCTACAAGGGCACAATTACCATCTTGAAGATGATTTTTCAATTTGCAACTTTCAAATGAACGTTGTACTTCGACCCTTGACACCGGGAGTGAGATTGCTCCAATGCACACGTCGTTGATCTCATCGCGAAGATGGAACAACTTGGAAGAGATGTTCCTGGAAGTGACGAAGCGAGAAAACTGCTTCGAAGACCTCCAGTAGAAGGGCGCCTTTTCCAAGGGAGTACATAAGATCCATACCCATTTTTCTGCTTGTTTTCATTCTTCAATATTTTCCACTGATTCTTCACTCGAGGGTGTTTGGCTGATCCCGAGGGTTGACGGTTGGATTCACTGAATAGATAGGAGGATTCTACACAGGTCTTGCGAAGACGACGATTGCTAAAAACCTCATCTAGTTGATCAAAAGGCTAGGTGCCCCTGGCCTATAGAGGTACAATTTCATATTCACTTTTATTTTCCCTCCATTTTGCGTGCTCGCTGGAACTACTGCCACGGTCACTCAACACATCTAACGATCTCGCTAACGAATGCATTGCGGAGCTGGTCTGAATTAGAAAAGATTCCTTAGAAACAAAAACTACATATTCATTCATCTGACATGTTTAATTCAAGGTCGCAATTACACTTTTGAGAACAATTTTGCAATTTGCAACTTTACCGAATGTTGTACTTTGACCCTTGACACCGGGAGTTGGATTGCTCCAATGCACGTGTCGTTGATCTCATCGCGAAGATGGAACAACTTGTAAGAGATGTTCCTGGAAGTGACAAAGCGAGAAAACTACTTCTAAGACCTCCAGTAGAAGGGCACCTTTTCCAAGGGAGTATGTAAATTCCATACTTAGTCATTTTCCTGCTTGTTTTCATTCTTCAGTATTTTCCGCTAAGTCCTCACTCACGGGCGTTTGACTGATCCTGAGGGCTGACAGTTGGATTCATTGAATATCTAGGAGGATTCTACACAAGTCTCGTGAAGACGACAGCTGCTAAAAACCTCATCTAGCTAATCAAAAGGCTAGGCGCCCCTGGCCTATAGAGGTACAGTTTGATACTTACATTTTTATTTTCCCTCCATTTTACATGCTTGTTGGAACTAATACCACGGTCACTTAGCACAGCTGACGATCTTGCGAACGGATGCATCGTGTAACTGGGCTGAATCAGAAGAGATCCCCCGGAAACAGAAACTGCAAATTCATTCATCTGACATGTTTAATTCAAGGGCGCCCCTGGGCTACAGGGGCGCAGAAACTTCAAATTTGATTGTCTCTGCAATGTGTAAACTCTTTGTACCTTCCGCTTTCGCCTTCAATTGTCGGAGTTTCACAACTCGAATGGACTCGCTTGATAGCTTGCTGAAAAGCTGACTAAAAACCGAAGAGAATGAATGTATTTGCAACCAGAAATAACTAAATCTGAGTCTTCAAATTGAAGGGTTCCCCTAAGCTACAAGGGCACAAATTTGTTCTGGACTTCATGTTTTCCTCCATTTCACACTCTACGATCACCGTGTTGGTTGCTAAGTTGATCACATAGAAGCATTACTGCCACTAATGCGTGTGCGTGACTATATTTCACCATTTTCACATGTACGGATACTGTAAAGTTGATTTGCACGTTGATTGCGCAAGTGTCTCCCACTTTACAAAGTGAAGTGTTTTCCAAACTTAGAATATTTTTTGCACTTTTCGCCATGTGAAAATCCCCTCCACCATGAAGCATCTTTCATCATAGAATGTTCTGCTTTGAGTTTCAGACTTAGATTTTGACACCTGCTACTGGCCAATTGCCATTGACGATCTCGAAGGTCCTAACTTTTCTCCTGAAAAAGTGAAAACTACCCACCAAGCTTAAACTGACTTTTAACTGAAACTGACTTCACCACTGTGATCGTGATGTGAAATAAGCCAATCAAAATTAATTTCAGCCAATTCTGACAAGCTTCAATTTTTAGGGTTCTGCGCCCAGAAACAGGGGTGCTTGAAATCATAATTTTCAATTTTTCTCAAATTTCACTAGTATCTTCTTCACACCAAACTGAATCAAAATTCCATACTTGATTTGCCCAACAACTATGTTTTGACATCATTTTAACAAGGTTTAGAATCTTTTAAGCAAAATGCCTTAATGAAGCAAAAAATTTGGTTTGGGTACAACACACACAACCAAGGGTTTCTTCAATCATGAGGGCTCTCTTAAGCCAAGGCTAGGGTATTATTTCCAGCACACTAGGGCACATAGGTAATGCCAAAAATTTCAGGTAAAATTCTGCATCAAATTTCTCTAACATAATGCAAGCCACTAGAGCTGAATTATCTTCAAGGTGAAATTGTTCTTAATCTAAATGTGATCATTCACTATCATCATGAACAAAAATGCCAACCCCTAGTAGCAAAGTATTTATCTCTTTAGTAGATACCAATTAAGATCTTTCATCATTAGTGTTTATGGACACTATTTAAATTGGAGCTAAATCCTCCTAAGAGAGAAAAATATCATGCTCTTCTTATTTCCTTACATATGCTATAGGCTCTTCAAACAACCCTTCAAATGAAGATAAAAAGTTACTAGATTCATCACCCTTTCTAGAGCAACTAACTTCTCCTTGATGGCAACTTAGCTTTTTAGATGTTTGTGTAACTTTATCCTCCTTGTAGAATGCATTGCATGCTTGAGTAACACCATACTTTTCTTTGATCAACACCCTTATTCAACCTTAAAAAACTTGAGCAAAGTAGACAAAATTGCTACTTCTTGTTGATATTTTGTTCTAATTGTAGCTTCTAATTATGTAAAGACATGACAGCATTCAATACATGATTATGAAAATTATTCCTTACCTTGTTAGATTCATATTGGATATACCCCATTAGAAAGCAACCATCAAACTCATCTAATAAGCATTGAGGACCACACCAAAACTGTTAATTTTTATTTAAGCTATCAAAATTTGTGTGCATCTTTGCATCCCTAGGCAATTCTTCTATCATGTTGATTAATGACATGGAACAAACAATATGTGCATGAAAAGAGAGAAGCTTCTACTCCTTGCCTTGTTGGAGAAATAGGCAAATGAGACCTATCATTGACACACTTGATAAAAGAATCATTTCTCCTCAAAGAAGGTTGATACCACTAAAGGGGTCAGACATTCAATGGAACCAATGCCTAATTGAATCTTTTTTAATTCTTTTTGAAGTGATCATATGAACCACCTATTCAATGGCATGTTCTTCCATATCCCTCAATTTGGCAATATTACTTATCTTGAGAAAGAAAGCAACTTCTAAAGATAAATCATATATGAAAAACTCAAAAGAGTTTCAAAAGAAGAAATGACAATAGTAGCAATCCTAGTAACCAAACAAGTGAATCTTGAAACAAACTCACTGATAGATTCACTTCCCTCTTTCTTGACATTTGAGAGTTGTGCAAACAAAATATGACTATCTTTAGTTGGTTTGATACATGCAAAAATAATCTTACTCATTAACTCCCAACAAGTAATTGAACGTGCAACAAGATGATGAAACCAATCAGCTATTACATCAAACAAATTGCAACATCTTCATGTGCTACGCTCAAAATTCCACATGTGGTGATGAAGGCTAAAATATGCTCGTCAAGTTGTTGCTTGCCATCATAATAGAACTTTAGAAAATGATTACTTGATCACCAAGGAAGCTTATGATTTTTTGTGAATACAAATGGACCAATTTGATTACCCCATGGAAACAATGAAGGTAGGCAATTGTTGTTGATGTGATTACCCTCCTAATTAGCCATTGATTGTAAAGATTCTTCTTATGAAACTAAAAAATATTTCTAACTCTAGATACTCTATGCCAAACTTGAATGTTGCAACGAATAAGATAGTGTACTTATTTTATTCCCCAACAAAGTTGTCAAAACATGTTAGAGTTTTAATTCACACATTTTAGTGCAACACAAAAGGAAATAGCTATACAGTTGAACTACTATTTGAATTAGAAGGGGAAGCTCTCTATAAATCAAAACTAACCTAAGATGAACAATATATACTTGTTATTTACAATCTTTACAATGGTTTTCTAAGGTGGTTCACACTCATGCAGGGAAACCCGAGGACAAATCCCAAGCATTTTTTGGGGTGCCCCCTAAGATGCCTAGGGGATGTCCCTAGGCCATCCTCAAATTGGGGAAAAATGTGGGGGACATCCTAAAAATTTAGGGATGTCCCAATAAATTAAAGGGGGGGACTTTCCATACCCAAAACAAGCAGGAAAATCATAGCCATCCCAAACCCCCATACCATTAGGGTCTTCACCCCCAACCCCCATCAATTATTGGGATCTCTTGTTACATAAGAAACTTGATTACAATAAGGGGATATAAGAGTGGAGACCAAAACTAACAACTTAAAAAATTATCTTTATGACTATCATAATGTCATTGATCAATGATGAAGTATCATACTATCAAAGATTCAAATATCATTATTATTATAAAATTTAACATTGTATGATATAGTGTTGAAAAAATTGCGAAAAACTCATTGAATGCGCGAGTAATTGCGTGGCAACCTTAGGTGCGAGTTAATCACCTGAAAAACTCATCGTCGAGTTTCCATGGCAACTCACAGCGATAAACCCACAAATAAACACAAAAATGCGTGCATTTTTATAGGAAAAACCAACAGAAAATAATGCGCAATTTTTAGTTTTTTACCCTAACTTTTGCAACTCAACTCCAATGAAGCAATGCATTTTCTATTCACACCACAAGTAGAAAGAAAACCAATGATTGACAAGGGCAAAAAGAAAACTGACGAGGGCATGCAACCAGCGATTACAGGTATTTTCCTAAAAAAAAATTGGATGCAAATTCAATCCTCCTTTCTCTGTGAATTTAATAAGATGTGTCTTTTTAATAATTCTATGCTATTTGGAAATCGAATATTACCCGAGAAATTAACCAATATGGAATGCAATATGGTTTTCAATGTCTGTATTTCAATCATTTTTAAATGTTAATATGTTTCCTTTATTTCGTGTCTGCCTTAAAAATTTAAAATCATAAAATATAAAATTTAAATGCTGTGAATTCAAATTTCATAAATATGTTATCTGCCTTAACATATAAAGCAAATCTTAAGCCTTTTAATTTTATATAAATTAAATATGTTATATTTAATATTTATATTTTATCAAATTTAAAAGGCTTAGCCGCTTAACTATATTGCCTGATAACTATGTTATATGCCATTATGTTTACTAAAAAACTAAAAAATTAATAGTTTCATTTTATAGTTTAATAGTTTCATATCTTTCATTTAACACTTAACACTTAACAGTATAACTAGTATTAAATAATTCAAATTCTAAATGAAAAAAACCTCAAATTTGCCAATTTAAAGTTAACAAGATTAAAGAATGTAAAATGTGTGATTTTGAGAATAAATATTAAATATAAATTATGTCTTCATATGGGATAAATATCAAGCAAACAAAGTTGAAAGAAAATCTTAAGCCTTTTAATTTACAAGTCTTAAATAGAAAGTATATCCTCAGATTTTGTATCATGTTTACCTCAGACTTTTAAGCATAATGATCAAATCGTGGTTTTAAGTTTTTAACATATAAACTCGCCAAAATGATAAGATTTATCCCTTATAGAATGATGCTCAAAGCTTTAGAGCTCACACTTGTAGGCACTCGGGAGATTTGTGTTCAATTATAAGTTAGTTTCTCTTCAAAATCAATTGTTGCAAGCTCATTTATTTATGTTGATCAATAGTGCTCACCGTGTCATCAATAGGGGAGCACACATAACTCATAAGTGACTGAATTTTTTGAATTATGATGTGCCTTATTGTTTAACTTCACTTTTTATCTCTTAATGTTTATCTTGTCTCTCATTTGCTAGATATTTTTCTAAGAATAAGACTTCTGCAAGTAAAAAGAGTTGTGGAAAACCAAGAGATGCTTGTTGGAAACATGGAACACTAGGTGCAATGCAAGGAGAAGTTATTTGCATCCAGTGCACCAAGTCTCTAATTATGGCATAAACCGATTGAAATACTACCTTGCATGAATCCCTTGCCAAGATGTTACACCATGTGAAGTGGCATCCGAAGAGGTTGAGAGGGAGGCCAAAGCACTCCTTCCAACATTTGACCAAAGGAAGCAAAAAAAAAGAGAACAACAAAGGCAATGGCAGCCCCATATGCAGATTGCAATTCTATAGGGTCGCAAAGAGATTTGGGGGGATCTTCTTCTCTTGGGCCACAGATATAAGGATCAAGAAGTGGAAGTGTGGGAAGCCTCAATTCTATTTTTTTTGTTCCATGTAATACTCTTGGTGCACAACCTTCATTAGAAGGTAGTACTTGGAATAGAGAGTTGCAAAATGAGGCGAAGTTGCCATGTGCAAGATTTTGGTACTACAACAATATTTCATTCAATGTTGCTTCTAGTCCTTATTAGGAAGGGTTAGTCAATGAATTGACCGTGGTAGGTAAGAGGTTCAAGGCCCCAAGTCATCGTAAGTTGAGTGGGCCATTATTGCAAAATGAGGTCCAAAACACACACCAACTAGTGGAGGAACATAGGAGAATTTGGGAAAAGAATGGCTGCACCATTATATCTGATGGGTGGACAGATGGCAGAAATAGGACACTTATCAACTTTTTAGTGGCTTCAAGGGGACAACTTGTATTTCTAAAATCAATTGATGCCTCCAATGAAATAAAAAATGTAGAGACCTTGTGCAACATGTTGGATGAGGTGGTGATGGAAGTGGGGGTTCAAAATGTCATTCAAATTGTGACTGACAATGTAGCTGCATATGTGGCAGCCGATAAACTTCTAATGGCAAGGCATTCAACATTATTTCCTAGCCCTTGTGCTACCCATTGCCTTGACTTGCTCCTTGAGGACATAGGGAAAGTAAGTTTGTGAAGAATGTGGTTGAAAATGGAAGGAATATCACAAAGTACATCTACAATCACACATAGGTCCTAAGTCTCATGAGAGAGCACATTGATGGTAAGGATCTCGTGTGATCAAGAGTCACACGCTTTGCCACCAATCTCCTCTCCTTGCAGAGTATTTTAGCTACATTGCCTAACCTCAAGTGCATGTTTGTGAGTGAAAGATGGTTGGAGAGTCCTTATTGCAGGAGGTTGAAGCAGAGAAGGTCATGAAGACCATTTTTGACGATAGATTTGCCAAAGTAATGGAGTAGATCATCAATGTAAGTTTTCAAACATTGATTGATGATTTATTTTTTTGTTTTCTAACATTACAACTTGTTGATTCTGTTAATTTTTTATATTTTAGGTGTCAAAAATGTTGGTTAGAGTTCTACGATTGGTGGATGGGGATCAAAACCTCATGGGGTATCTATATGAGGCCATGGATAAGGCCAAAGAAGCAATTCAGCATTTGTATGGGTCAAACAAGACCAAATATGAACCCATATGGCGCATAATAGGTCGGAGGCGGAATCGACAACTCCAACATATTCATGCTTCTGCCTACTATTTGAACCCCAAGTTTTATTTCTCTCCTAATTTCAAAGAAGATCCTAAGGTTCTTGTTGGCCTCAACACATGTATTGAGAGGTTGGTTGGTGATGAAGACCTTTGAGATCTCATACTTGATAAGATACAGACCTACAAGAAAGCCAAAGAGGCATTCTTTTCTTCCAATTTTTGCATTCGTAGGAGAGACACTCTATAGCCAAGTAACAAATTCATGTGTTTAATATTATTTTACCATTTATGCTAATTTTTCAATTTATTAAATCCTTACTAAGTTATAAATGGAAATTGTTATCCTTGCAAATTTGTGGTGGGAAGATTATGGTGCCATAGCGCCTAATCTTCAAAAGCTTGCCATTCATATTTTATCTCAGCCTTGTAGTGCATCTAGTTGTGAGCGCAACTAAAGTGTCTTTGAGGCCATTCACACAAAGAAGCGCAATAGGTTGACTCAAAAGCGCTTGAATAACCTTGTCTACGTGCGATACAACCTTCGGTTGCATGAGAAGAAGGTACAAGGGAAAAGTTCACATGAAGCACTTGACCATGATGACATTGATCCATTCTCATATCGGATTGTTGCGTCTGATGAGGTCGATGTGGAACCATGGATAAGTGAGGCGGAGGCAGTTGAATGGGAAGTGGAAGTGGCAGCATATGAGGAGGAAGAAGGTGAGCTTGGTCAGCTAGCAGAGGCAGTTTCTTCACACACACAACTTGATCCTATCACTATGGCTGAGGCAATTGTTGAGGCTCCTATTGAGGATAATGCAACTATACCATCTACTTCAGCAACACCCAATGAAAAAATCTTTTGAGTTTCCGTCATAGAAGAAATTTATGATATATAATTTTTATTGATACCGAAACTTGAAGTTGTTATGTATTCAAAAGTTGAACTTGTTTTCTGGTCTATGATACATTGGTATGTATTAAACTCTAATTTTTATTTATATATTGATGAAATCAATAATATATTCTACAAATTCAGTTTGTGTTTTTTAAGAATATTTTAAAAAATTGTGTATTTTCAAATGTTCGATAAATTTGCCAAGTTATTGCTGAGTTTTTCCTTGAGTTTTTGCCGAGTCCTAAGTTTTTAAAATTTTTGGGTCTGCCAAGTTATTGACGAGTCCGAGTTTTTCAACTATGGTATGATATATCAATTTTTTATTTTTTTGCACAGACACACATACATATTATAGTCGACCTAGTTTTTCCATATAAAAGGAAAAAAATTGCCCTACCAACAACTTGTTGGTGTGAATAGATGTCTTGTACCTACTTAATTCACTCATTAGGTAATTAGGGGACATATTCACATGCTAAGTTTACTTAGGCTCTAAGATTCCTTTTAGAAAAATGAGTTGTCTTTTCTAGAGCTTATCTTATCCTAGGTCGATAGGACTTAGTTGTCTCATGTGATAGGATTAAGACACTTGTCATGATCTTTTTTAATCCTATTCCTCACCTTGCCAATATAAGCAAGGCTTCATATGTACATTGCTATATTCAGATTGGCATTCTTGCATCCTTAATGCTAGCATGATATTTCTGCCATTTCTCTCTTGTGGAAGTTATTTTGTCTTGCAGGAGATCCTAGGGTGTTTGAGGAGGTCACCATAAACTCCTACACAACTTAGGTCCAAAAATATTGCAACCAAAAGGGAAGAAAAAGAAATTGAAACTTGCATCCTTTGGGCATTTTCTAATTTGTTCGACTCTCATG
>VDFB02381596.1:0-12325 GCA_007258455.2 Sequoia sempervirens | reverse complement strand
CCATTTTTCTTTTGTTCTCCTTTTCTTTTACATGAAGCAGCCTAACTTAGAAACATATGACTTGGCATAGGGGCTTTCCAAGTTGGATCTCATGTCTTCTTTTCTTTTTGCATTCTTTCCTTCGCTACTTTAAAGTAATTGCTCCTAGACCAATGTCTAGAAATTTCTTTAAAGTGGGGGGAAATACATTGGCATCATTTCACTTGCATTTTTCATTCTTGGTGTATCCTTGTTGTTTCATAAGATGTGTTTGTCACTTTGTGGATAACATTGGGTATGATGTCTATCATAAGTGTGATCTATCCTAGCATATTGCATTCCTCTTGTTGGCCTAATGTAACGCACTATATCCCCTAAGTTGTGAATATTTTATTCTTTGATTGGTCCTCTCTTGGAGATGTTAGACACAATGTCTCCTAAATGACAGACCTTGCATGAACTTAACAAGACTCCTTTGAACATCTTTTACATTTTACATTTTGCATTTTTTCCACCTTGCATAATGCAACATGCATGCCTATGGTACCTTTGCATTCATTCATGAATTCTAAGCATATGAATTTTTTCTTGTATCATGAAGCACGAACCATCATTTTCCTTTGTGGCACCTTGCTAAAGTTATCAAGAGGTATAAATTTGATATGGTTGAGTGGGAAGCCCACTCAACGTCATAAATTTCCCCATAGCCACCTTTGTGTTTGTGGGTGCATGCCAACTAGTATATGTACTTCACCTTCTTGGTTCTTCTCACTTGGCGGACCAACATGAATTCTATCACCCCAAAGTGAGTATGCAATTTTATTTTTCAAAAAAATGGCCTAGATCTAATCCATAACTAGTTGGACATACGATTGAAGCTTTCATTCCTTTTCCATCATCATTTGTGTGTTCCTTTTTTCTTATGCTTAGTTTGCCATGGGATCTTCATCTTGGGGGCTTGATCATCCCTCTTGATTGTTGTTATTCCATCTTACTAGCATAAGTTCATTTGGACCCCTCTCAATATGCATGGCTACTTTGGTGAGAGTTTGAAGCAAGTGCATCCTCTCACTAAAGTGGGGGCTAAATGTGTCATATAAATATGGCCCCTTGTCATTTTCATGGTCTTTTAGGCCTTTCCTCTTGATGTTTGGTCTATTTTTTTTTGATTTATTGATGTAATGTGGCTTGAACATTCACATTAAGTCCTTAAAATGAGAATTATGACATCTTCTGAAGGTGGTGTGAACTGTTGTAAAACATTTCTACACTTTTCTAGACTCTATTTATTACAATTCACCTAAAAATCACCTATTCATCACCTATTAAGTCCTATTTTGAAGTGTTGTAAAGTCTTGTAATAAGATTTCATGCTTTTCTAGGCTTAATTTACTATTTACACCTTTCTTATGCTTTATTTGAACCATTAATGCCCTTATAAGGCTTAATTAATTATATTTTTTAATGTAAACCTGACAAACAACATTAAATGTGACTTAATTCCTAGCACCCACTTTCAAGTCCAAGGTGGTACCCATTCACCATGGGTGGCGAATGAGTCCCTCTTGGCTCTAATTTCAAAATATTTAAAATTTTATTTTAGTTTTTTATTCAAAATTACTTGATGTCGAACTATGATGAGGTATCATCAAGTTACTAAGGCACAAGTGTATAAATATGTGTTTTTCTCATCATTTTACATCTTCTACAATCTCATAACTTATTCAAGAATTGAATTAGAATTTGAGTACCTTACATCGTCAAATCAAGCATTCAAAGGAAACCATTGACATATCATTAGATTTTCATCAACAAGGGTTTGGTAAGTTGATAGCATTTGCATGTTATTAGTTCATCTTTCTCTTTCATTTCATCATTTTATTAAGGATTTGATTACAAAAGTGGGATTTAACCAAGGCAAATCCCTTTACCCTAACCCTTAACCATTTTCCCCCTTTGTGCATGTGTTGTGTGTGCAGATTTGTCAAGAATTTAGATGATGAAAAGTGGAGAAGTCAACAAAGTGTCTCAAGTCAATCATAACCTATTTCAAGCTTGGAGAAGACATTTTGTCTATTTTCTATAGGATTAACTTTGACAACCCAACAAGTAGTCAACCTTAGATTTGGTGCTACAGGATTGGTACCCTAATTTCTCAAAATTTCAGGAGATCACTAAATTCACCATTAGTAGCGAATGAGTCCCACCTTAAGGTTGGAAATCTAATTTTTGTTAGATTCCATATCTTGACACTGAGAAACCTATTCCTGACAATTTTCATTAGAAGCAGGACTGATTCTCCATTAGTGGAGAATGAGTCCCACTGGTGATTTTATGTAATCTCAAACAACATTCAAAATATTTTAGAATTTTCATCAAACTTCCAGGTGCACTCTAAATCAACCCTTTTCTTTTCTACTTTGCATTTATTCATTTATAGTTCATTGTTTGCATATCACATTATGTTTTCCAACATTGCATTAATCTTAGGTTTTGCATTCATAATCAGTCAAAAAGTTCATTTAGTTGTATTCATATCATTTCATTTAGTCTTAATTACATAATATATTACATAATTTGAGTGAACTAGCTAGATTCTTTGGCCCTTCTTTCTCCTTTTAGGAAAAAAACCCTAGAAATGCTAGAAAGTATTAGGGTGCAAAAAATCTATAGATGGTTCAATATCCATGCATTTTTTTATTATTTTACTATATTTCTACATATAGCTATATGCAGATATTTGTATATCTTGTTAGTTGGTCCTTTCACCCTTTCTTATTGAAACAATAGGCTCTACAATAGTAAGAATATAAATTATTAAGTACATATATGCTATGAATTTCCCCTTTTTCTACACATTTAAAAACACACATATAACCAGATATATATATCCATATGTACCCATGTATATATGTATTTAAATACACATTGCTATATCTAAATAGATGTGTATACCATACTTTTTTCTCACTATGTAACTCCTCCCCTTGAAATTTATGAAGAGAGAAAATATCCAAACTGAATTTTCCCTCAATTGACTGGTGAAGAAGGCTACAAATTCAAACCTTTGTTTCCTATTGGATAATTTTCTACTTCGAAGTAGGGAATTATTATAGGGAACAAAAGGTTTGAATTTGTAACCTTCTCAACCAGTCAACTAAGGGAAAATACAGCCTGGATATTTTGTCTCTTTATAAATTTCAAGGGGAGGAGTTATTAATCTACAATTGCTCCTATGTTAATGGGTATAATGCCAAAGATGCATAGAATAGGCATTATGTGAAAGTTGCACAGTGGGTAGAATGAACAATAAGCAAAGGGAAATAGTTGTTCAAACTAGCAACGTGTTTTTTAACTTTAGAGCTTATTAAAATATATATGCCACAGAGGGACTCATGGCTACCTTCGAACATAAAAGTAGAATGGGAAATGATTGCTTGCGGTGTTGGAAAATGGCAATCAATATGGTGGGACCAATCAAATTCAATCTACACTATTTTTGGTGTTTTTCAATGCATTAAGTTTCAATAGGGACATTCGTTACCAAGGTGCAATCAATTTTATAGATTTCTTATGAACATGTTACACATACTGCACCATTAAATTCTCTTTTATTAACATCTCAATGCTATATCATTTAATGCTATGGATATATTGTAGCAATTTTCTCATAAGCTAAATAATACTTAAATATGTTATTTTTAACTCTAATAATACTTACATATGCTATTTTTAACTCTTTTTAAATAAAATTCTACCTAAATACAAATAAAGATAGCATACATAGTTTTTTAGATGTACATGTGCATATATAAATTGTTGTTGCATTCTCAAATGACCGACAATGGTTTTGGTCTATATATATGGATAGATATTTCTGCCTATATGTATTTTTTAAAATATGAAATGGGAAATTCAGTACATATATATACACATAAATTCGAGCTACATTTTCTGGCTCTAAATATTATAGATAAACAGATAAATTGTAAAAGAGCTATTAGATGAAAAAATCCTATTCACGGCTACGCTAATGAAAATCCTAGTGGAAACTTCAAACAAATAGCCTATTGGCTAAATATATAAAGATAAATAGATAAAAGAGCTATTAGAAAAAAAATTAAAAGCCACCAAACTATTTTTTTCTCCACGCTTATACAAATATCTTTTCAACTTGCCAAGTTAATTATTTAAACCCAGTTCTTTATGATACCTATTTTCTTTAGGCTATGACAACAATTATATGATGCAACAATCTCTCCAAAATGTGTATAATGCCACATACTTAATTGTAAATTCGAGCTACATTGCTTGGCATTAAATATTATAGACAAATCATTTATGCAAAATACCCATGTAAAATGACTTTTAGCAAATAATTTTTAATATAACACCTCTTATACAATTTCTCTATTTTTCTTCAGTATTTATTAACAAAGAACATAGCTCAAATCTTGTATCAATATGTTTCATGATATTCTTTTTTTCCTAATCTACTTCAGCCTCCCTAGAACAAACTACCTGGGTCTATTTATGTAAGGGGTAGAGCTTGCTAATTACATGGGATGGAAGTGTCTTATATCAATATGGTTCATTATATTATTTCTTCCTCATATGTTTCAACTTCTCCACAACAAATTGTTCTTCATGATATTCTTTTTTTTCAATTCCCCATAATAAACTATTCATTATCCTAGTTTTCCTCTTCTATTCTCCATATTTTAAAGTTCTATTTAATGTGGGTTTTAGAACATCTGTCATTTTCCTATGATTTTTAAGTGTTTTCCTGGTAGCTTTTTTCCAATTTCTCCTTTTGTCTTGTACCAATATGTTTCATGATATTCTTTTTTTCTCAACTATTTGAACTTCCCCATGACAAACTATTCTTCATGATATTCTTTTTTCCAGTTCCCCATGCCAAAATGTTCATTATTGTAGTTTTCCTATTCTATTCTCCATATTTTAAAGTTCTATTTAATGTGGGTTTTCCAACATCTGTCATTTTTCGGTGATTGTTAAGTTTTTTCCTAATAGGTCTTTTCCGATCTCCCTTGACCAAAAATTTTTAGATATGGATGCATCTATGTATGTGAAATTACTTACAAAGAATATTCAAAGTGAAGAACCCAGTTCAAGTCAAATGCATGCATAAATTTGAGTTTGCAGCATATTCCTACTTACCTAAAATTCTATCACTATCTAGACAAGGTGTAACAACAAATTCTTTGTAATAGTTGACTTTTCAATTCAAAATTCAGGCTACATTATTTGCCACTAAATATTATAGACAAAATAGGGAAATTGTAAAACAACTATTAGAAAAACACTTAAGAATCATAGGTAAATCACAGATGATCGAAAACCCACACTAAACATATTCATTCAAGATAACCAAATATAAGGCCAGACACAATGATAAAGAACATTATTGGATGAAAGAAGGAAGATTTAACTGCAATTTCTCCATCCATACAAAACCATAACGCCAAACACCCATGTAAAATGACTTAGAGATTCTGGAAACAATAGTTTTAACATAAACAATAAATAAATCATTTATTCAAAACACCCATGTAAAATGACTTACAGATTGTAGAGAACAATAGTTTTAAAACCCTTCAATCTGCTATAAAATAGATCCATCACCAATTAGTTTTACAATAGTATCCTATCAAACCAACCACGAAACTATAGCCGATGATTTTTAGAATAGTCTACTATCAAACCAACACAACAATGGCTCTTTCAAAAATGCAACTTAATCAATATATTTTCTGGCACATTTCGAACTATACTTTCCCACACTGCAACACCCATGTAAAATGACTTACAGATTCCAGAGAACAATAGTTTTAACATAAATAATAAATAAATCATTTATTTAGAACACCCATGTAAAATGACTTACAAATTGTGAAGAACAATAGTTTTAAAACCCTCCAATCTACTATAAAACTGAGCCAAAGCTGACAATTTTTACAATAGTTTGCTACCAAACCAACCACAAAGTCAAAGGTGATGATTTTTAGAATAGTCTACTATCAAACCAACACCACAATGGCTCTTTCAACAATGCAACTTAATCAAAGTATACTTTCCCGCACTACAACATTCAATATTGCATTTACTTTTTCTGCCTGCATTTACTTCATCTGCCCCCATCATACAACAATGACAGAATGCATAAACCTCACATGAGAAAACACTTACCATTCAGCATCCATGTATCAAGGACACCACCCCCACCAATTCCAACACATGTAATTTCCAATCTTCGGGTCACCAAAAAAAAACCTGGTCAAGTTGCAGCCAGTTGAGATATCTCTGAGGCCAAAAAATCTAATTCATGGTTGGGCTAACGAAAATCCCGACGAAAAATTCAAACAAATATCCTATTGGCTAATAATAATTAGGTTTATTAAGTTTAGTTATATATATGCTTCCACCTCGCCCTGGTCAATCTCTAACTTTGGTCTAAATTGAATTGACTTTTATTCTATTTTTAAAAAGATTCTTAATTAATGTTTTCTACTTCTTACTTTCATAATCAATAGATATTGATTAATATATTTTTAAAATGGATATTAAAATTAGTATCTACTTTCATCTAATTAGTATTACTAATTTTCAAATAATTTTCACATGTTTAGAACATTTTACTAGCAAAATTTATATTTACAAGACTAATTTTCAAATACATTGAACAACTTATAGGAATTTATAAATTAATATAAATAGTTTATGTTTAATTTGAGGACAAATAAGCATATATTTAAAATATATTTCCAAAAAGTCATTCTTCAAATGTTTTTAGTTTCCGCTATTTGCAAACTAGATAGTATGTCTAGTATAGTTAAAAAAGGAAATAAATATGAACAAGTAATTTTACATTTTATATATAACTATCACTTATAAATGAACTTTACGTGTATACATGTGCATCTAAACATGCAAATGCACAATAAATTGCCTCCATATCTCGCTTTTTTTTAAGATCATTAATTTTTTGTTTGTTGACTACATAATTAAATATGGCTAGTCAAGACGTAGAGCTTACAAAATGAATCATACATCTACCCACAATATCTGCCTACTCAACATCTAAATTTATAAGACCAATTCAAAATGATGAACAAGGCTTTGCAAGGGAAAAGAGGCATAGTCAAGACCTATACTAACAAAAAATTTATCTGGTCATTGGCTTATACTATGGACAAACTGATTATGACAACCTCATTTTCATGTCGATACTATAATATGCTATCTGTCCTCCCCTACTCCTTGATCAAATGTTCTTAATATTTTCTTCTATAGTTGATAATCCCAACTACCTATTACTCAATTTCTCTATTGTCTCTTCTTCCTTAATGTACATATGTATGTACATATGTATGAATGTGTGTGTATATATGTATGTACAAGTATATATATACACACATTCAAAAACTTGTCTTTCAACGCCATATCAACATGCTTTATGTCATACTATCCTGACAACTATTCCACATTATACAAACACCTACAACCACAACTATCATAACAACTTCAAATATCACAAACATATTTTTTGCTCCCTTGGAGGGAATCCAACTCTTCAAAGCACTTTTTATTGTTTTGTCTTATTCATTTATCTTTTCTAAAGATAAACTTATGCTTTCTTTATATTTTGTTGTTATTACGCAACATTGTAATTTATGTCAAAGGTGTATCGAACTTGAAAGAGGCCAAGCTAAAAATTGAAATCAATGGTTTAGTCTTTTAAAGATCCCTTGGATGATGAACAAACTGATTGTATCTATGCATTTTTCTTGTCTTCTCTTTTCTCCCTTTTCTCTTGCCCATATTAATGTGTTGTTTCGTAAAATTTTTTCATGGTGGTGCTTTCACATTAATAATGCAAGTAGACAATTTTTTTTCCTAGGGCGGTAAGACCACTTACTTGGCTCGAAATGGATGATTTGCAGCTTCCCGTCGGAAACTTGTTCTCTAAACATCTCAACTAGGCACTAGTTGGGATCTCTGGATGGGGAGTTAACCTGTTGTGTTGGTCAGCTCTCATTCTACAAGGTGAGAGGGTGTTCCGAAGGAGGGAAATGGATAGAAAAAGGTTTTCTTTTGAAGGTGTAATTGGTCATCTATAGATTGGAAGAATTAGAGGAGAATTCACTTGGTTTTACCATCACACAAATCATTGAGAAATTCGTGTAAACACTCAAAGATTTTTGAATGAGAAGAAAAACTGCAAAACCCTTCAAAGAAACCCTTACAGGATTGGAATTAGCTTAGGACTTATTGGTAATTTCTTCAATTAAATCCTAGGTTTATATGGTTTTCTAGATAAATACTTTCCTTTAGATTTGCAAACCCTATATTCATATGTTATTGTGCATCAATTTTTGAAATTGTCTAGAAATGGTGGAAGATGCAAATACGGGCTCAAAAGCCTCAAAATCCTCTGGTGGTTTCTATGAAATAAATGTAGAAATATTTGAAAAGATCAAAAAAATTGTACGGCCACTGGAAATTGCATAGGTAGAGCTTCTGTGCAAAGTGATAATGGTTTTCGCCCCTCCATCATCTGAAGATTTGTGTTATTTAAAGTTATTGGTATTAAATATATGGCTTTTAGGGTACGAGTTTACTTGAGACCATTATTTTGTTCATGAGCAACTAGATACACTTCTATGCAACCAGAAAAAAAGGCTACTTTGCTTGAAGCATTAAAGAAACCTGCCAAAATCTCTTTGGGTATCAATGTGGTTTTACATGGGAAGGCTAGGAATGATGCCAAAAATTTGCTTGAAGCATTAAAGAAACCTGCCAAAATCTCTTTGGGTATCAATGTGGTTTTACATGGGAAGGCTAGGAATGATGCCAAAAATTCTCTAATGGACAAAAAATGTGATCCTATAAGGATGCATTGCAAGTACTTTTTCTCACCAATTTGCTCATTTTCCACAAAATTAGATTCTAGTGTGTAGTGTGATATTCACTAGTTTGTTAGACAATGGTAGGCCTAGATTTTCTTGTGAAGACTAACATTGTAGTAGGATTGATGACATTCTTATTGAAAGGCTCTTCACAATAGAAGACCATGTAGACCAAAGTTTAGAGTTGCTAGTTTTTATTGATGTAATGATTTTTTTGTCAAAAGCAACATAACGTGTAAATATTTAGGAGAAAATGAAAGCAAGCATTCTCTAGAGTTTTTCTATTGGGTTCCCTAGTCCTATTAGTTTTTTTCTATCTTTGAGTCAACATATCTAAATGTCACTATCTTTGTTAATAGGGGAACTAAAATATGTCGCATTGCTATGGTACTTGTGCATTTGTGATAAAACTTTTATGTTAGTAATCAATATTTATATTTAGTATATTCTTGTGATAAAAAATTTATGTTAGTAATCATAAGAAGAAAACAATCTTTTCTAATGTGAAATAGATTTTATATGATAGAGCATTGATTTTTGTAACATCAAATAGTGTGTGACATCAAGTCAACTTCAGTTTTTTATTACATAATTTTGGTTTTTGTTATTACCAGGGCTATCAAAAAATATTTCTACCAATGATATTATTTTCTAGTGCCAAGCACAAGCAATAATAGTATCTAGTTAGGAATATGGACATACAATCTCCTTCTCAATTAATGAAGCAACCTAAACAATAATTTAAGAGATTAAAAGTGCTTGGTATCTACTGGGTGGATATCATGTCAATATTACGGCTAGTGGAAGCTTCTTTATGTTGGACGAAGCAATACGAGCTGAACAACTCCATTAGAGATCTCAGTAAACTTGGCAGGATTATATTGGAAACCAAAGCATGCGAGCATTGCTCTACATATGTGTCAAATTGATTCTCTAACATTAGATATCCACTTCTAAACAATGAACATGCGCTCCAAGAGGTCATTGTGTGAGATAGAAAGGAAAACTATGTGTAGGGTCATAAGACAAAAGACTCATAATTTTCTAGTCTTATCTGACATATTACACACAAGCTCCAAGAGTTGTGGAGAGAGTTGTTAAGTGACAATGATGATTCGACCAAAACAGTTGAAGAAGAAGAAAGCATCTTGCACATGATCCAAGATTTGGAGACACATCTTTTAAGTGACTCCCATGACTATAATCCTAAAGAAATTAATAACTAGGAGTGGGATGATAACATATGGACCTTTGTATCATAGGATGCCCCATGTTTAATTTGAAGCTTAATCATGACGAAGTTTATTATTAATTTAAATTTGAAGTTTAGTCATGATAAAGTTTATAAATTTAAGATTAAATTATATTTTCATCCTTCAAGAGTTCAATTGTTCATAAAAGTGAAAATAATCCTTACATTGGGTCTACTGCATCATAATAAGGTCATCAAAGATGATGGAAATAAGGTCACCCTTGTAAAGTACTCTGATGTGTGGATTGAGGCCTGAGAGATTATGAAACTATTTTAAGAGCATGAATATGATTCCACTGACCCTTGCTTGTTGGGCTAGCAACTTTTTTATAACTTAACTGTTCAACAGTGTGAATGGGTTGATATTCGATGTGAGGACCAAGGGCTTGAATATTGATTTTAATGTAAGCATGGTTGCATGCATATAAAACACAAGAAAAGCTTACAATGTCATAATATGTTTTAGAGTGCTTCATTAATTCAAATATTTTGAGAGCATCCTTGCAAAATCCATGTTCTGTGTATCCTACAATCATTGCATTCCATGAGATGACATCTCTTTGAGGTATTACATGCCTTTTATATTCTTTCACATTTTGCATACATGTCCATCATGGCAGTTGCATCTGAAATGTCTAAACAAAATCCTCTATCCTTTAGGCTTGGACCAGGGTATGGACACCTACCAATTGCATTTTCTTGAAAGCTTCTAAAGATTTTTCAAAAAATTGATTTATCTCTCCTTCTCTCCCTATTCCAAACATAACATTAGCCTATTGATAATGGAGCCTAATTATCTCCCTAGTTCGAAGGTTTTATTTCAGTTGTGTTTCAATCCCTCTAATTGAATGCATAATTGCTAAATAATCTACCAATGGATCTCGTGTATTACACAAATGTATACAAAAAATGGACCTATTTTCTCCATATTTAACCTTCCACACCTCTTCGACGTACCTATTGCACACTAAGGTGCAATTGCTAGTTAGGGGAAATGTGCCAGTTGTTTTCCATGATCCAATTGTTGTTTACTCCATGTTTACCTGACTTCCCAATAACCATTTATATTTTAGTCATTACATTGTTTTAATTATGCCCATAAAAAATTACAAATTACACCAATATATGTTCACTACAGATTGTGTAGTTGACCAAAAAAATTAAACAACTATTGGTACATATCTATTTTCAATGAAAACACCTTGAAAACACATTGAATTTTTGTAAGTTTTTATCGGTTGCCCAATGAACGGGTAGTGGCGAAGTGGTAAATATGTAGGGGATGGAGGTTTAAAAACACCCTTTTTGAGCACCTTTCACTTGATGGGTTCCACAAGGTGCATGTTAAATACCTAGAAGCCAATTTTTTCTTTTTAAGGTCCTAACTTGCTTACGAAGAAGGCCAAAAAAAAATTGAAATTGGGCCTATTTTCCACTCTACGCAAATGCGTGAAATTAGCACTGACGACTACTGGTATGTCTAAAATTGAAAACCAAAATACCTTGGGGGGTTGGGGGGTCTAGGGGGAGACAATAGTGTACCAGCCCTTGGCGTGGTCTCCATGACAATACTCTGTTTCTACATGCACGTCTGACATACACAAAAATTTTATAACATGTCATCTAGTCTATCAACCTGTCACATAGCCCATGTTTTTACACTCTCTCTATCTTCCTACTTTTCTTTTCTTACTATTTTTCTTGTACAAAATGTATTGAAACTTCTACACAGAAGAATGTACACAATAGTCTATAATGCATGACAAGATTACACAGGTATATGGGAGGATGAACATCAACACAACCAACTCACATGTTATTGCATGTATTTTAAAATTGTCTACACACATCTGATTATTTATTTGTTCTTTAAATTTTTCATTTAGTTTAATTTATTTAAATGGGAAATCGCATGTACTACCACTACTGCTAAGGGGTCGGACTTAACCGACACACTCTAAGGGTACACTCCTTAGGTGGTCGGGCCCACTGCCTCTTTTAATCCTGAGCTTTTTCGGTGACCTTTATTGTTTCCCTTTTAGCATTTTTCTCTTCCATTTCCCATTTGTGACCTTCGCTATTGCCTCTGTTATGCTACCATGAAAATTTTAAAATTTGTAGAAAGGAAGCCACTATTTCTACAAAGTTTCATCGGCAACCATGG
>VDFB02381595.1:0-12634 GCA_007258455.2 Sequoia sempervirens | reverse complement strand
AGACACAAATAAACTATGATCATGATCAAGTGATTTTTTTTATATATATAAAATGTTAAAATGGTATAAACATTTACAAATTCAATCAATATAAACATGTATAATGAACAACTTACCAATGGACTATAATCATGCCCCCTTTCAATGTGACCATGCTTCCTACAATATTTTTCAGCTGTTGTGATTAAAAGTCATCTCGCCTTTAAGCCCTTGCAATTATTGCAAGGACAATAACATTTCCCATCACCCTTTCTTTTCAATCTAGCCCACAATCTATCAAGTGTCTCTTCATTTTGTTCTGGACTAATAGTATCTGACATGATTTTTCTTTGCCAAGATTGACTATTTTGATCTTCAAAAAATATCAAACCTACACTCCAATAATTTTGTATTCATACGTAACATAGTCTAATAATTGGAGTATTTTACACCAAAAAATTTGGCATGCAACCAATTCCCTCTAAAAGAGAAGCATACCTAAAGTTAATGACCAAAACACTTTACAATGCTAATTCCAAAACTTATTAAATTTTGATTTTACTATGATTTCCAACTGTTAAGACTCCTTAAATCAGAATATTGAACTTGATCACAAAATTCCTACAACAATGGAGGTAGCGAGCTAGTAAGAGCAAGTGACCTATTCCTATGGAGCAATGAGTCAGAATCATCATTGCTAATGTCAATACGGATTTATCCTTTTAGTTAAAGATGCAATGTGTCACTTCTTATGACGAGCTTATCCCTAGGGCCCTCAACATTGAGAGAGCCCTAATAAAAAACAACAGAAGCATTGGTAAGAGAATGATTAGGGTACAAACCTTAGGCCTCCGTAGAAACATAAACAATAACGATAGTGGATTAGTGAGGTTGCAATACCAGAAAGATTGAGACAATGTAGGTAATAACAAAATCTTGCAATCTAAAGATTGTAGCCAATAACAAGCACACTATGTAGCTTACTGACATTTGTAAATGCAATCTACGGTAAGAAGAATGACAGTCACTTGAGATGTGACAGTCAAAAACAGGCTAAGCAGTGACAAGATAATAAAGCTCAAACCTTGTATAGTAAAGTGGAGATTTTAACAGTGTGTTTCATTACCCCCTTGCTGACCTTAAGGGTTTTTCAAATGCTTTTGGTAGTAAGTTAGACAAGGCAAATGCAATCGTGGAATGACTATCCAAATAAAGTAACAGTGGTAATCATAGGTTCAATGTTTCTTCTTAGCCATTAATATTGTATACCGGAGGTAGTGGATTGCATGTTTGAGCAGTGTTTTGAGACTCACCAAAGATGGGAAAATAGTGAATAATACCTTGTGGACTGTGAAGTAGTGTCAATAAGGTTAAAGATCTTAAAAACTACAATACCATGAAACAATGAGTCCCCTGTAGTAAGTAGGCGGTCTATCGGGCATAGTTTGATTTTATAGAAGGATGCCATGAAAGGAATCTTCAAGGATAGTGAGGAGCTGTTTGATTGCAAACCGAGGGTGCAATAATCTACCTTTGCTGGAAGTAGCAAAGTTGTGCAATGTGCAAGAAAAATCAATCGCATACAACAAACAATTCACAATGTTATCTTCCATAATGCCTTGAGTTTGAAGACAAAAATTTCATTGTATCTTCTACATGATGAAAGTGGTGAGCTTGTCAATCATCGCAACCATGATTTTAAACATGCTATTGTGCTTATGGAGGCACATTTTCAGCAAGGCAGTTGGAGTGGTGGCTTGGAACAATGGCAGGGCAGCTGACTTGCTTTATATGCATACTATACAGTCTAGCTTAAGACAACATTCTTAGAAGAGATTGAAGGTGGATTATGGAACTCAAGGGTTACCATGAAAAGGATTAAAGCAAAGACTGAGATCTATTTAAAAGCCACAATCATGAAGATATTAAAGATGTCACATGCAAAAACCTAGTAGCCGGAGTAATGAATACAGTGCCAAAGAGGATAGTGTGCTGGGGCAGATTTAGGAGATCTCCACATTATCTAATTATAGGGAAATACATCATTTATTTATTTTTTTAATTAAAAGAAATCATTCTAAACCCTATATAGGATACATTGATACTTCAAAAGCCTCTGAAGGAATTTCAAATTATGCAAATATATGTCAAGTAACATTCATAAGGTTTAGAAAATCTTGATCACTCTCTAGAATAGCCCATTAAACATGGGTTGTACTTGAATGCACTATATAATTGATATAATACAACCACTATGCATATCAACCAGAGTTATAGGCTCTTTATTGCAGCAAGAGGTAATCACTCTTGGATCATGCTATAATTACATCATAACTTGTTAAACTTGAGAAAACCTGAATGCACCCAATGATGATTATTGGATAATCCTACATTATACGCCTTGAATTAACTCCATTATATGAGTGCCTCCATTTCTATCACAACATAGCCACATTGGGGAACTTGGGGTCACACATGAATGATCATGATTTGTTATAGCACAATCTTATGCCATAAGTATTCAACATACTATGGGATCACATAATTACAAATACAAGAATTGCTCGTCCGGCTAGATCTTATGGTGATTCCACACAACAAAATCTGGACATGAAATTCTCAAAACCCTTAACCTCTAAAAATGAAATCTGATGAGATGTTGCTTTAAAATATGATTTTCAAACCTCGAACTACAAATCTGACTTCACAACTAAATTCTGCAAAAAGACAATGACTACCCTCAACCTGGTGATATCTTCTTGAATTTTTTCTGATTTTTCCCAAGAAAATCGTCCTTAGTTCTCCACAAACTGTCTCAAGTAGAGCAAAACACTGTCGCAATAAATTAGGCGCGAACTCACTTTTCTTTATGTCTGCCACAATTTGATTTTTTTTAATTTTTCATGTTTGTCGAACATTCGACGAAAATAATAGCCGACATTTCGACGAACCCCAGGTTCGTCAAAATTTTGACGAACGTCGGGGATAAACTTTCAAAAAAATTGGAAATTACACATCAAATTTTACAAGCACCCGATGAACATCGTATTTTACATATTTCATCGATCTGTTTCATCGTATTTTGCAGTCAAATCTATTAGTGAATACTCTTCAAAATTGGCTGCAAGTTCAAGTTTATTTTGCTTTCATAATACTTTATATCCATGGAATTTAGCCATTCCTTGATGCCATCAAGTGAAGATTGAGGAATGGCGTACATGTGGAGTACATCCCGCTTGAAGTCTTTGAAAACAATAGCCATATCAAATTCCTTTTTCCCAAGTCCTACTTTCTCAAGGTTAACAATCTCAATCTCACTAATAGCGATTACTAAGAAAGGCAATTCCACCAACTCTACCAAATAGTTTACCGTAAGAACAATAAAAGCAGAGGCTTTGAAAAGAACTCCATGAAAGCTGAGCTCTCTAAATGGTATATCAAACTCTAGTTCAAGATCTTTTAGATGAGGCTGCTCCCACAACTCTCTCACTCGCTTTACAAATCCTTGAAACTCTGTATAGATTTTATTTTTCCTTGTTCTTCCTCAATTTCATCAGGATCATACATTGACCTTCTTGCCCCTCCTAAAGTTTGGACCACATCCATTACCTCCACATAAAAATGGACATCCTTGGTCTTCTTGGTTCCCATGCCATGATATGGTTATGCAAATGAAAATGAAGCAAAGTAATCATCTCCTTCTCCATTGGCTGGAAGAATGCATGCTTAATGTTTTGATACATGATATCAACTCTCTCTTCTTCTCTCATGGTTTAATACCGAAATCTAGTATGGTGGGCCTCCAAAGTTCCAGTCATCTTTCTTCCTCTTCCACCAAATGTTGGTCTGATCCACACGTCTTCCAGCCTAATTGGCTTAGTTTTTGAAAGCTGAAGTTTCTCTTGAGTCACCAATGTAGCTCTCTCTTCCTTTTCAGACTCTTTCATTGCTACAGATCATCTTTGGGATTTAATCATTTGTACCACATGGTTGATGTGCTTTGAATCCTTGCATCTAAAGGAAATTTCCTTAACATAAATACTGCTAGGGAATTTCAATGTTTCCATTGTAGTTGGAATTAAAGTGAGTATGCAACATTGAAAATTATCCTTATATAAGAATTCCCTCCATCTTGCTAATTGGCTTGTAACACTCTTGATGGTGGCTACATGAAATCTGATTCTAATTCCTCTTCTACATCAGAGGGTTCGTATCCTTGATCTAACTCTTCTGAATTATCAAAATCAAAATCACTAGCTCCCATATTCAAAAATTCCCAACCAATATCTTCAATAAATTTATCTGGATCATTAGTAATACTCTTCAAAATTGGCCGCTAGTTCAAGTTCATTCTGCTTTCATAATACTTTATATCCATGGAGTTTAGCCATTCCTTGATGCCATCAAGTGAAGATTGAGGAATGGTGTACATGTGAAGTACATCCCGCTTGAAGTCATTGAAAACAATAGCCATATCAAATTCCTTTTTCCCAAGTCCTACTCTCTCAAGGTTAACAATCTCAATCTCACTAATAGTGATTACTAAGAAAGGTAATTCCATGAACTCTACCAAACAATTTACCATAGGAACAATAAAAGTAGAGGCTTTGAAAGGAAATCCATGAAAACCAAGCTCTCTAAATGGTATATCAAACTCTAGTTCAAACAGATGAGCCTGCTCTCATAGCTCTCTTACTCGCTTGACAAATCCTTGAAACTTTGTATTGATTTTATTTTTCCTGTCCCTCTCTTGTTGTTCTTGCTCAATTTCATTAGAATCATACATTGACCTTCTTTCCCCTCCTAAAGTTTGGACTACATCCATTACCTCCACATAAAACTAGACATCCTTGGTCTTCTTGGTTCCCATGCCATGATATGGTTATGCAAATGAAAATGAAGCAAAGTAATCATCTCCTTCTTCGTTGGCTAGAAGAATGTATGCTTAATGTTTTGATACATGATGTCAACTCTCTCTTATGCTCTCATGATTGAATACTGAAATCTAGTATGGTGGGCCTCTAGAGTTCTAGTCATCTTTCTTCCTCTTCCACCAAATGCTAGCTTGATCCACACGTCTGCCAGCCTAATTGACTTTATTTTTGAAATATGAAGTTTCTCCTGAGTCACCAGTGTAGCTCTCTCTGCCTTTTTAGACTCTTTCATTGCTACAGATCATCTTTGGGATTTAATCATCTGTACCACATGGTTGATGTGCTTTGAATCCTTGCATCTAAAGGAAATTTCCTTAACATAAATACTGCTAGGGAATTTCAATGTTGCCATTGTAGTTGGCATTAAAGTCAATACCTGCAACATTGAAAATTATCCTTATATAAGAATTCCTGCCATCTTGTTGGCTTGTAACACTCTTGATGGTGGCTACATGAAATCTGATTCTGATTCCTCTTCTACATTAGAGGGTTCATATCCTTGATCTGACTCTTCTGAATTATTAGAATTAGAATCACTAGCTTCCATATTCAAAAATTCCCAACCACCATCTTCAAAAAATTTATCTGGATCATCAGTAATACTCTTCAAAATTGGCTGCCAGTTCAAGTTCAGTTTGCTTTCATAATACTTTATATCCATGGAGTTCAGCCATTCTTTGATGCCATCAAGTGAAGATTGAGGAATGACGTCAATGTAGAGTACATCTTGCTTGAAATATTTGAAAATAATAGCCATATCAAATGCCTTTTTCCCAAGTCATACTCTCTCAAGCTTAACAATCTCAATCTCACTAATAGAGATTACTAAGAAAGGTAATTCCACCAACTCTACCAAACAATTTACTGTAGGAACAATAAAAGCAGAGGCTTTGAAAGGAACTCCATGAAAACCAAGTTCTCTAAATGGTATATAAAACTCTAGTTCAAAATCTTTTAGATGAGGTTGCTCTCATAGCTCTCTTACTCGCTTGACAAATCCTTGAAACTCTGTATTGATTTTATTTTTCCTATCCCTCTCTTGTTGTTCTTTCTCAATTTCATCAGGATCATACATTGACCTTCTTGCCCCTCCTAAAGTTTGGATCACATCCATTACCTCCACATAAAATTGGACATCCTTGGTCTTCTTGGTTCCCACGCCGCGATATGGTTATGCAAATGAAAATGAAGCAAAGTAATCATCTCCTTCTCCGCTGGCTGGAAGAATGCATGCTTAATGTTTTGATACATGATATCATCTCTCTCTTCTACTCTCATGGTTGAATACTGAAATCCATTATGGTGGGCCTCCAGAGTTCCAATAATATTTCTTCCTCTTCCACCAAATGTTGGCCTGATCCACAAGTCTGCTAGCCTAATTGGCTTTGTTTTTGAAAGCTAAAGTTTCTCCTGGGTCACCAGTATTAGTTGTAACTTTTTGAAATTTTATTATGGTATGTGCAGTTTGATATGATGTAATATGATTATGGTTTTGTCTCATATGTTGTAATATTAGATATATAACAGAAAAATAAATTATTGCATGAAATAAATAATAACTTTTCATTCTAAATGTTTTTTTTGCAGAACACGAGTCTTCCAGAAGATCAATATGATCCTCAACATGATATAGATCCACAAAATATTGGTTTTTCCAGTACAGATAACATGGAAATGGATGATGATGACGTAGATGCGGAAGACACCAACGCCGATGACAATGATGATGACGACGACGACGACGACGACGATGATGATGATGGTGGTGGTGATGATGAGACAGTTGGTGGTAGTAACCAGTGACATTCATGATCATATAGATTGCATCATGGATCATTGTTGATATATCGTTATGATGACTCTTTTCATGGTTACTATCATATGTATCATTTTCATGGCCTATAGTACTATATTATTGAGTTGTATCATATTGACATGTATTATTTTCACTATATCATTTGGACATGTATCATCTTGACTTGTATCAGTTTGAGTTACATAATTTATCAATTTTATTTATATCATTTGTACATGTATCATTTTCACTTATGTCAATTGTTGGACATGTATCATTTTGACATGTTTTTGATGTACTGACATATTTGACCTTCACTTGTTTTAGTTATATATGATGATGATCTTATTAGTATTGACTTGTCAATTTATATATATTAAAAGTGGTCGATGATTTTTGGATGGATATTTATTACGTATGATGATTTTAATTTACTACTCAGGATGGATGTTGTCATATTCAATTAAATTATAGATATTTGACTCACTTATTTTAATTATAGATGATGATCATGTTATAATAATTATCTTGTTATTTAATCATATGAGTTAAATAATTAAATTACTTACTCTATAATCATATGAGTTATTTAAGAGGCATGATATATTTAACTAATAAAATTAAAATAAAACATATTAAATTAATAAATGGAAGCAAAACAAGAAGCATTTTTAGAAGTAAAAAAGGAAGCAACACTGGAAGCCAAACTAGAAGCAATCTTGGAAGCAATCTTGGAAGCAAAACTGGAAGCAAACGTGGAAGTAAAATTAGAAGAAAACTTGGAAGCAAAACAAGAAGCAAAATTGGAAGCAGAATTGGAAGCAAAATTGGAAGCAAAACTGGAAGCAAAATCAACAGCAAACCTAGAAACAAAATTGGAAGAAAAACTAGAAGCAAACTTGGTAGTAAAACCAGAAACAAAACTAGAAGCAAAACTAAAAGCAAAACCAGAAACAAAAGTGGAAGCAAATTTGGAAGCAAAATTGGAAGCAAAATTGGAGGCAAAACTGGAAGCAAAACTGGAAGCAAAATCGGAAGCAAAATTAGAAGCAAAAATGGGAGTAGACGTAAAAGCAAAACCGGAAGCCAAAGTGGGCACTAATTTAGGTGCTATTTCCAATGCTATTTCTTGGTGCTAACATAGGTGCTATTTTCGGCGCTATTTCCCGATGCTATTTTTGGTGCTAATGGGGGCGCTGTGATTTTTCAGTGCTAACTAAGGCGCTAACTCCAATGTAACGTCCGGCGCCAAAGTCAGTGTCAAGATGACCATGCCTATTTGCACCGAGTTTAGTGCCAACCAAATTGCCCAATTCATGAACTGAAATCTGGAGCTATTTTAGGTGCTATTTTCCCTGTTCTGTTGTAGTGAGTTAAGACTTCAGTTTGGATGCCCAAATTGATGGACTTGGTTTGGCATTGTTTTTTACGGAAGAACTCTAGGGTAAAAGAACAAAGTTGTGTCACACTTTATAAAGGAAACAACCAACATTGATCCAACTTTTAAACTTGAATCACTAAAAAGTGGCATAGATGTTTTAAATTTTGAAATGATGTAAACTAGTAAAATATGTATTTTTTAGTATATTTTATATTTGTGTTTTAAAATAAAAATAAAAAATTATTTTAAACTAGTTTTTAATAAATTAATACTATAATTTAGTTGCTGATAAAATGCTGAAAAATGAAGTTGCATGAGACGTCAAACTTTTTATAGTAAATATTATTTTTTTTCTTTCAATTTTTTTGTGTGCATTTATAACTTGAAACTTTAGTGCATGGATATTATTTTTTCCAATTTTGATAAATATATATTTTTAAATAAATATTAAAATGTGCGTGAATCAAAAAATAGTTACAGTTTCCACAGGATGTCAACTTTCATATTAAATATTTATCTAAAATGGCAAAAAAATTAAATACCATCTTGAAATAGATTTTTTTATCTAGTGCATTATATTTTTTTTAATTTTTTTAATAAGTTTTAGTATTTTTCCATGGCATGGTAGTGAATCTAATATTTTGTGCTCATAACCTACTTTTAATAAAAATAAAATATAAAATATAAATAATAATTAAACTATTAAAATAGATATATTTTTGAAAACTACACTTATGGATATACACAAGGGTATTTTTATATTTTAAAAAAAAAAAAATTTACATTAGTAGGAGTTATTGAAACTTCAAGTTTATCAAATAATTTTATATTTTTCATAAATTAGACTCAAAGTGGTGCTCCATATATTTTTAACCAACAATTTTAAATGAAAAAATTGTGGAAGTATCTAACTTAGCTAGAATGAATCTTACTAGACCATATGTTTGACCAAAATTGATTTTTAGGTAGAAATACTTAAATTCAGTTGTGTTGATAAGTTGGCTGAAAATGTGACACAACTTTGTGTTTTTACCCTCTACTTGCACAAGAATGGTGTAGATATTTTTGAGGAGCTTTATCCTCTTGTAATTGTCAACTCTTTGGAGTTTACAATGTTCACAACTGTCTATTTATTGCAGCAAGTTGAAGGGAGTTCTAAGAGAATACTTTTGTGAAGTATGGCACAGGATGTGTGGATTCATGCTTGGACACATGAGAGTTTATTGCAGGTTGTGAAGAAGAATTGTTGAAGGAAAAAGAAGCATCTCAAGCAAGGATTGATAAATAATTATTGTAATCTTGTTCTAAGGTTAAATAATATAAGCACTATTGATTTTGGTGGTGGAGTTTTTTCCCGAAAGGGTTTCTCCACGGTATATGTTGTGTCACCTCTATCTTTTGGTCTTATTCTTCTACAATATTTTGTCTACTTCTACAATTGGTAAAATGAATTTAAACAGATAATCATATACACAGAAATTGTAACAAATAACACTTAATTAGATTTGCAATCTCATAGTTTTACAAAGTATTAAGCTATATAATTACCTTCGTATTCAACACACAAAATATGCAATAGTAGAAGCCATATTAGAAGCAACAAAAGATGCAAAAATAGAAACAAAGCTAGATGCAACAAGCGATGTTATATTGGAAGTAAAATTGGAAGCAAAATTAGAAGCAAAACCGGAAGCAAAATTGGAAGCAAAATTGGAAGCAAAACCGGAAACAAAATTGGAAGCAAAACCAAAAGCAAACATGGAAGCAAAACCTGAAGCAAAACTGGAAGCAAACCTAGAAGCAACACAAGACGCAAAACCAGAAGCAAAATCAAAAGCCAAACTAGAAGCAACAAAGGACGTCATAATGGAAGAAAAACTAGAAGCCACAAAGGACGTCATAATTGAAGCAAAACTTGGCATCAATTAGGAAGCCAAAAAAGAAGCTATTTTTGACGCCATACCAGAAGCAAAACAAGAAGCATGACTGGGAGAAAAACTAGAAGAAAAAATGGGAGCAGACATGGAAGCAAAAATGGAAGCCAAATTGGGCACTAATTTTGGCACTCTTTCCAACATTAAATTGGTCTTGCTTCCTGGCGCTATTCTCGACACTATTACATTCGACACAAAATTTGGACCGAAGTGAACATACAGTTTGGTGCCAAGTTTTGTGTCGAAAAAAGTGTCCAATTCATGAACTCAAATGCACTAAATTCTGATGCTATTTTAGGTGCTAATTGCTTGTTTTGTTGTAGTGGAAGAATAAATATGGAGAGATATAGATAGAGAGGCAAAGATGTATTGATATAGAGGTCTAGGTAGAGGGAGAGGGAGGTAGAGAGAAAGGGAGAGAGATGGATGGATAGAAAAAGGAAAACGTGCTTAGAGATAGAGGGGGAGAGAAATATAGAGGTGGAGATGAAGATAGAACTTGAGAGAGGAAGATGGAGAGAAATAGATAAAGAGATAGAGAGAGGTAGAAAGAGAGATAAAGATAGAGAGATAGGGAGATAGAGATAGAGAGTGAGATAGAAAGGAAGAGATAGAGAGACATGGAGGAAGAGGGAGAGAGAGAGGTAGAGAGAGATATAGACAGCGAGATAGAGATATAGAGAGATATAGATATAAGGAGATATAGAGAGGGAGAGAGAGGGGGACAAAGATAGAGAGACATACAAATAGAGAGAAGTGGAGATAGATAAATAGAGATGGAGAGATAGAGAGAGGGAGAGAGAAATAGGAATATATATTACTAAGTGGTATTTCTATTATAGTTAAGTATTATCATAATCATTCTTATTTCTCTCAAGCAATGATCATTAAGAAAAGATCGATGAAATATTTGGTTTCTCAATTCAAGGGTTTGTGGGTTTCATTCAAAAACATATCTATCAATATATTCAAGTGTATTTTCTATTTATTGAAGGTTATTCCATTGTAATTTTTTTGTGTTAGGTGTTTCCTTAAGCTAGAGGAAACCATTGATTTGTGTAGAGCCTCTATGTTTCCACTCATACCTAGCAAAAGAGATTGGTACTAACTAATAAAAGTAAGCGGTTAATGTAAGATTAGGAGGTCAAAAGGTTTATACTTGTACTAGTAATTAGTTGCACCAAGTATTTTTTCCAAGATCTCTTCACTAAATGTAGTAAATTTATGGTGCATGTAGAGTGCGATAAGGTGTTGATTCTAAACTATATTGTTTAACCTCCACCTAAAATCCTTGCAAGGATTTGTAGGTGTGATGGACAATGTAATGGTATGCAAGACTAGTTTTTTTGTATTTTATGCATCGAGGGTTATGAATAGTGTTGGGCAATTAATTTGAATGACCATGTTTGAAAGATCTCTACGTTGGTTTGCAATATTATCACCAAGTGGATACTTTAATCTTTGTAAAAGGTCAAAAAATATTTTTTGTAGACAATCATCTAGTTGTATATTGACAATTATAGATATTGTTGCTTGGCTTTGGTTATGCATGAGTATATTAAGTAGGAAGTACCTATATCAAGGGCGTTGGCTAAACCTATTATCATGGTACCTTAGAAGAGGGAGAGCATATTAGTGTAGCCTAACTTCCTTCACATGTTGTTGTTTGAATGCGACTATGTCATTTGGAACTAAAGTGGGAGACATTTATGTGAGATGGAGAAATAGGTGTCCATTCTATAGTAGGAGTTGTTTGTCCTTTCCCTAGTTGTAGTAAAGAGTGCACCTTTTCCACCTCTCTATGTGTAAGTGGGAGGTTTGCCACAAATGAAGTGGTTTACATGTTCTCTTGCAATGGGTCATCCTTTGTAACATTTTTTTGCCTGAAGCCTGCATCTATGACATCAAGATTTGAATACCATTGATTCTCAGATGAATGCCCTAGATTTAGTGAATCACTTCCATTATTGTGGATTTAAATTTGACGTACAAACTTGATCTCTACTAATATTTAGAATGTTAATTTTAGTTCACATTGATGTTCTTGGTTTTCTCCTACATAAAAATTGGTATGCAGTAATTTTTAGAATGTAAGTTTAGTTTATGTTGATGTTTTTAGTTTATTCTTATATAAAAGCTAATTCTTATGCCTGTTGGTTTGTGCATGGCAGGAATAATATTTGTCTTGTGTCACACCATGTAAGTATATTGACTCAATAACAAGATATAAGATCAAGGAAAAAGCACTAAAACATGCAAAAATGACCTAGACACTTGTGCAATGCATATATTATGATAAGGTGCTCTTAGTAATGGATGCAAATAGTAAATGATAGCTCTAGAATGCAAGGTATCTAGGTGTGTCTTGATGATCTAAAATGAACAAGGGTACATATTTAAATACAACACCAAGAGTCATTAAGAAAATATTTTCATAACTTGAATTGACACACGCCAATTATAATGATAGGTCAAGAAAACCCCAAATTTGAATTTGAATTTTAAAAGTAAATAGATCATTTTAGTGAGTGTGGAAGTGATTGAGATCACTTCTACAACTACAAATCCAACTTGGGATAGGAAAGGGATAAAAGTGAGAATCAATATTGAT
>VDFB02381594.1:0-21715 GCA_007258455.2 Sequoia sempervirens | reverse complement strand
ATAATTTTTATATAAATAAAATAAAATAATATTTTATATTAATAAAAATGGTTATTCTAATTATAAAATAGTAAACAATAAAAAAATAGTTTAAATAAATACTAAAACAAAAGAATTTTTTAAATAAATAATACAAATAAAATTATTAAATAATTTTAATGTAAAAATAATAAATTTTTTTCAATAAAACAAATTTTAAATCAATAAAATTAGTCAATATATTTATAATAATAAATATAATAATAATAAAAATATATAATATTATAATGAATAAAATATATTTATGTGGTTCCATTTGTTTCTATATACATGAACATAAAATAGAAGGATGCCATCCATGATATTGGAGTAATATGTAATTATTTTTATTAACAAACTAAAATTTTAAAGTTAATGTTACAAACTTAAAAGTTTAAAGTTTAATTAAATTAAGTAAATCAAGATTCATTATAATTAATTTATTAGTTTTAATTTTAAAATTAAAATTAGTTAATTTTAATGTACATATTTTATTTTATTTTCTTATTTTGTGTTAAATTAATTTGAAAATTATTTTTAAAGATTAAAAAAAAGATTATGTTTGAATTTTTATAATTATTCAATTCATTCCACAAAAACATATTACTTTCTTAAAATCCTCATGAAATTGTTATCTTTGTTTAAAGAATAGATCTACACTTCAAGATATAAGCCCCCAAACCTCATAAATTATAACTATCATCTCTTAAGTCATGCTACAAAATTAACATATAGAAATATTAATAACCATGATATTTTATCATTATTAATTTCATATAGAATTTTCTATATATAACAAAAAATAAAACATCCCCGCCATATCTTCACTCATACTATCTATCCATATGAGAGGAAGGAAAATTACCTCATTCCTCTTTTTGGAAATCATGCCTGCTACTTTAAAGACTCTATATGCAAGGAGGGGGGAAATTACGTAGGCCCCTCCTCATGGCTTGAAACATTTATTACATTTTTTTATTATGTTGACAAGAAAAAGAGTGCATTAAATGTCATCCTCACATACATCACAACAACAATGCACATGTATATTAAAATTGACATTACAAAATAATTTTATCTTTATTTCGATAACCATCTTCCTAATGGTTTGATGTAGTCTAAAAATATTATCACTAAAGTCATGGAAATGACTGGATTTTTTTCGACCAAAATACACCTCCACTTGATGTTTAACTCTTGATATATCATCATAAAATAAATATGTTCCTACATCAATTTATAGTAAGTATACACAACTTAAATATTTTTACATGAAAGATATTGTCTTCACACTAATTAATTTGGATCCAAATAATGTTAGAAAGTGCTACCATAATTATCATGAAGGAAAAAACACCTACCTCCTTTACACAAATAAATGTAAATCACAACCTCAAATCCATATTGACAATCTCCTTTCTCCAAAGAGCATATGAAGTCTCCTAACATCTTCTCCCCTTCAACTCTTTCCTTCTCCGCATCCCCCTCTCCCTACCCCTCCCACCTACTCTAGGTCTCTCACACTTCTTCATTTTTATTATTACCAAAGGAAGGTCAACTATTCTTGTAATTTTTAAATAAACAAAATAAAATAATTTTTAAATAAGTAAAATAACTTCTTATGTTAATAAAAAATATTATTCTAATAAATAATAAAATAGACAATAAAAAATAAAAAAATGTTTAAATAAATATTAAAACAAAACAATTCTTCAAATAAATAATTAAAAATTAAATTATTAAATAGTTTTAAAGTGAAATAATATAACTTTTCTATAAATAAAATAATCTTTAAATAAATAATTTTTTTCAATATATTTATAATAATATATTTCTTTTTACAAATTATATTTAGAGAATTTAAATAGATCATCAAAATATATAAACTTATAATGAATAAAATATATCAAAAATATTTATGCTTCTATATACATGGGAACAAAATAGAAGGATACCATCCATGATATTCAAGAAATATGTTATTATATTTAGTGAAAAGCCATCATTTTAAAGTTAAAATAAAAAAAACTTAAAAGTTTAAAGTTTAGCTAAATTAATAGTAAATCAACGATTATAATTTATTTAGTATATTTTATTTTAATATTTCTTTTTTTGTGCTAAAATTAACTTGAAAAATATTTGTAAAGATAAAAAAGTGTTATGAAGTGTTTGAATTCTTATAATTATCATCCAATTCATTCCATAAAAAAATTACTTTTGAAAACCCTCATGAAATTGAATAGATTCACACGTCAAGATATAAACCTCCAAACTCTCTAAATTATTACTATCATATTGTTAGTTTTCATGCTATAAATTTAACGTATAGAAATATTAATAACCATGATATTTTATTATTGTTAATTTTCATTTGGAATTTTTCATATATGATAAAAAGAAAAAAAATCCCCAGCATATCTTCACTTATACTATCTATCCATATGAGAGGAATGGAAAATTACCTCATCCCTCCCTCTACCAATAATGGTTTCTAGTTTTAGAACTCTATATGCAAGGATAGGGGAAATTACATAGGCTTGTTGAACACCTAGAATACTAAGAAGGAGGGTGAATTAGTATTATCTAAAACCACTTAAACATTTAAACATTCATTCCACATAGCATATTCAATTTGTAATAAGAAAGGAAAGAAATCATCAAAATCACATAACACATGGAAATTATATTTTTACGTGGAAAACCCAAGAAGGAAAAAACCACGGTGTGGATTAGCTCACAATATATTATAACCGGTTATAAGATATTACAGAAATTCGCACTATAGGTGGACTCACTACCCATAGAATAAAGAAAATATAGAAGAGAGTAGTGGCACACAACTGAGATTTGAGCTTTTACAATTGCATCTACAATATGAATGAGTTACAATTCCATTGAAGCTCAATACACAAACTTTATACACTTCATACTAATCTGCTCTAACACTATGCTTTGCTCTACCCCTGCATTACATTCACACAATTTTCATAAAAAATACTTGTACATTCACTATCAACATCATCCAAAACCTAAATGATCCTATACTTATAAACATTTCATTTCCAACATCAATTAGGTCAACCTAATTAGATGTATCATGAAAAATATAACTTGTAAGCTCAACATTCTATATTACACACCTTGTGACTTAATACAAAACATGTAAATAATAAAAATAGGTTGATGTGGACCTATAATAGAACCCTTATAACATATCAACACTTCTCAAAAATCCATAGTAGCCCAAAGATACTAGGTGGGCACCTATAAAGACCTAACATCAAAGTTCACCAAGTGATCAATCACAAATGGACATGCGGACCTCCAACCTTCATGCCACTTAGAGCACATACTCTATTGGAACCCTTAAACACTTCCACAAATTTGTAAGACTAGATACCATTCCATAATGAAGTGCAAACTAATCAAAACATACACCATGTACTAGAAACCATAGTCACTAGTAGACTAAATGTTCTATCATTCATAACTTCTTCACCAAAGGAAAAACAATGCAAAAATATATATTTAGATTCCTCTAACATCCAAAAAGATTCCAATGGAACCACAAAGTAAAATTCTTCAATACAGACTAATGCAGACCAAATTACCAGATGTCTTGTACACTAAAATACCTTTTCTGATTTAGCCAATTATCCACTTCAACTATTTTCACAAGATCAAACATTCTTGCAACTATGCACTGTATTAACATTTTTATGCATTCTCATGCTTCACCAATTGGTTTGCACATTGATCTTCATCCGAAATCACAATTTTGACATCAAGGCCAACACTGTATCTACATTCTCTACAACCCCTACTCATACTCATGCTCATGTTGCCAATAGACATATCAATGATAAAATCTTTAATATTTAAACAATCTCCACCTTTGTCATTAATGAAAAAATGCCAAAATTTCTCTCCAAAACTATTCTCCCCCTTTTAACATCAAGGTCAAAGGGTGCATACATATGTTATGTTCTTTTCCCTCCCTTTGACACATATCTTCTCCCCCTTGCATAACTTACATGATTTTGCATTTATTAGATTACACAGATACTCACATACTCATGTGCTCCCTCTAATTGATATATACATGTATACAAGAGAGTAAAAAATTTAAAAACTTTACTAACACCCCCTAAGAGTGTTATCCAACAAATTCAATCAAAATTTGCATTGGAAAACTGTCTCTGAACATCTGCAATGATATGGTGAAATATGACTATGAAATTGAAAATTTATGATAGGAAAATCAATATACACCAATAATTAGAAGAATTGTTTGATACCTGCAACTTCTCAAGGTGTTCTTGACTATCTTTCTTTCCTTCTTCCCAACCTTTCTTGGCTAGGCCAAGCATGTGACTTTGAGTCTCGAACTCGATAAGAAGTTCTTCACCATCATCTAGAGTGTTGGGTACCATATTTAACTTCATTTCTTTTTCTGCACTCATTAGAGCACTAGAGATAGGTGTGAATTTTGCATTTACCAAATCCTTGAGATGTTTAAACTACACAATTATCTTCTCTTTTTATACTTGCACTTGGAAAAACTACTCGTGCAAATTCTCAATTATCGTCCTTGTGCTCCCATCAATATCTTATGTCAGATCATAGGCACCAGATTCCTTATCATTTTGGGACTCAATGGAGTGCGTATCATCCTTAATACTTTTGGTGGAGCTATGCCACTTCATACAAAATTGGAACAACATCTTGGCTTTCACAACACATAATTTTACACATCTGTGAGATTATCTTGAAATTTACTATGTGCAATGGCACAATTCTTTCAATTTTTTTGTTAGTGGTTGCCAATTTTTCTCTACACTAGTGAATATAACAAAAAACATTGGTGGCTCTAACTATCATATCATCACAAAGACATTTTTCTTTAGATTTTGCAAAGAGTTTTGTGAATTTCATTTTTTTTAAATGTACATATCCAATATCTGATTGCAATTTTTTTTCTAGATTTGGTTTGTGCCTGACATCTTTTTCTAGCATTGTTCTTCCTTTTATTTTTTCTTTTCGTATTCTTATCCATAATGTAGAGAAAACTTGGCCAATTATAATTTTGATGGTTTTAAAAATTAAGTTGGAGATATGATAAGAAAATTTTCAATTTGAATTTTTTAATTCCCATTGTGCAATTATTTGATATAAAAAAAATTTCTCAATATTTTCATCATGTGGCTCTCTAAAAAATATTTTTGGAAAAATCATCTCTTCTGCATGTTTCTCTTGAAATATTAGAGGTTGTTTTCCTTCTGCTAGTGCAATTTTAATGATTTTGTCTTCCATACAATGTATAGTTCTTGACTTAGTAAATCCATGTATTAAGGTGTCTATTTCCACTTCCATGTTATTTCTAGTATCATTTCCATTGTCATTGTCACTATCACTTGATGAAGAGTTAGTAATTACAATCCGTTCTTTTGAATGATACAAACGCTCATGCCAATTTTTGTTCAGTTTGACATTTTGCATTTTGTATAACTTTGTTGTTTTACACAATTCATTCAAAGAATTCATAGTAACATTTGGTGATACTCTACCTTTTTGGTATGCATTTTCATATTGTAAGCATCTTTAATGCAATAACAATTGTACATGTTTCATTCATTGAGTGTAGCAAAACTATTTGTATAATGTTCATGTTTGTTGGCATATTGATAATAGTTCCATTTCGTCCTATTTGAGATCTCTTATGTCCTAGTTTCCAAATTTTCACAAAAGCAATTCAAAGGGAGACAATTATTTTTTCAAGTTCAAAAAGTCTACTTGTGTATTGTAGTGGCTTATTTGTTTTAATATGTTCTAGTGTTGCATATAGTGGTTTTTTTTTTGTCGCAATTTTCAATTACAAAAGTTGCATATTTTTTCCCAAATAATTCCTTTTTCATTTTGAAAAGTAAGTCATATGTTTCTTTGCATAAATTTATTACTTCTTTTTTTTAAATGTAGTTGGCCACAAATTATGCACACATGTTGAGGTGTGTCTTCTATTTTTTCCATGCAATATTCTATTGGTGTTTTTCTTTTCCTTTTGGAATTGTTTATGCAATCCATTCTAGTTTCTTTACATATTTGTTGTTTAATTTTACGAAGTGAGCTATGGAACATTTCAGTCAACTCATTTGTATTTTGTGTAGTGCTGCTAGTCTCTACATGTTTAGTGTTTCGAATGGAGTGTTTTATTTTATTCAAACTAATCTTATGTTTTTCTTTAATCATTGTCATTTTTTGTGATTCTTCTGTGTAAATGTCATTTTTCATTATTATCTCTACTCCACATGGCATATAATGTGTATGCATGTCATTAACTTTGTAACACATTATATTGTATAGATTTGTTGGTTTGACACATTTGCTTGATATTTTGTACAAGACATGTTATTGTTTGTTGTCCAAAATTTTATTTTTATTTTAAAAATGTAAGATAGCCATTGAACACATAAATCACATCATTCAATTCCACTTTGTTCAAATGAGTTTCCAACTTTTGTAATAAATGTTTTCCAATTTATTACATCAGAACTATTAACCAAGTCATAGTTGAGACATGTTTCAAGGCAATCCTTTGCCACTTTTTCTCTATGGAGCATTGCATTGCAAAATATTGAGTCATGTATCATCTAAGACATTCACTATCATATTTATTGTTTGTCAAAATAGATATACTCTTCAAAAGGTTGTCACCACAGTTTGATATTGATAATGTATGTTTACATAGTTTGGACATTGTACATATTGAATTTTCCTCTACAAAAAAAAAAATTAAAGTTTTTTTTATTGTTTACTTTGGTGAGAATTTTGTTTTATTGGGTTTTTCTTTTTCAACATAAGTGGTTCAAAATATCCATGACTAGGATAAATTGATCATGAAACAAAATAGATATGTAGGTATTTATGAATTCTCATTGAAATGAAAGTAGTCTCTTTTCCTTGCTAAATACCAAATACATATTTGAATATCTAACCATTTAGCTAGTCATTTAATGCAAAATGATTCCACCCAAAGGCTAGAATCATTATAACTTGGATTTGAAAGTGTAGATATTTGCATTCGTTGCAAACATGTACTAACATAATTAACTCCATGCAATACATTTAATGTTTATGGGTCTAGTTCATATCTATATGAAAATAAAGATTTAGGATAGATCTTTTCTTGCTAGATAGTTTATAAAATGGTCAATTTTTCTATTTCCTAGTTCCATAGATGTGTAATGCATGTGTAATAGTAATTGTAAAGGGTCAAAAAGGAAATCACCTACATTGTATACAAAAGGGCTTATTTTAAACATATTATTTTTCAATACTATGTCAATTTACATATATTTGTCTATCTTTCTTGATTCATAATTCTCCGCATCTATAATACTATGCAATTTAGATTTTTATGTTGATATTCCATGGTTACACGAATTTGACATTGAAGCTTTTGAATTATTCTCTTCATTTTTTGGAGTGTTTAGATTGGTTAAATTGTTGTTCATATGGCTTTCTTTTTCTTGAGAAAAGTAGCTTAAAGTGTCCATTAGTAGGATTTTGATCATGAAACAAAATTGAATATGTACTACTTTGTGAATTTACATTGAAGTGCAAGTACTTTGTCTTGTGTGTTAAAGACCAAATACATATTTCAATATTTAACCACTTTCCTAGCCATTTAATACAAAATAAATCTTCCCAAAGGTCGTAGTCATTACAATTTGGTTTTTGAACTGTAGATAGTTTCATATGTCGCAAGTATGTATTGACATCAGTAACTACATGCAAACATTTCAATGTTTGGGGATCTAGTTCATATGTATATGATAATAAAGTGTCAGGATCATCTCTTGCTAAACAATTTTGAAAATGATCAATCATACCATTTTGCAAACCTACAAAAGTGAACCTCATATTTAATAGTAGTTGCAAAGAGTCAAAAAGGAAATTGCCTAAGTTGTATAGAAATTGACTTGTTCTGAAAAGTTTATCATTTTTCAAAACTGTGTCTATTGTTTCTTCTCTAGTCCTATGTATTGGTTCATAATTACCTACATCTATGATAGTATGCAATATTTTTTTTGATTCAATTTTTTTCTTTCATTTTATGCACCATATAAAACACTTTGAATATTAAAACCAAAAAATAAGGAATATCTTCCTTGTGAAACTTGTGGTATTGAAGTATGCTTTATAAATGTTCTTTTACTTTTCAATACACACCTATTGTAAAATATGCAATGTAAACACACTTAATAACAATTAAAAACATATCAATCCCATTATTAAAAATGACCTTATTATGAAAATGTTATAATATTTTTACAAACTATGTCATTGATGTCATTTTTATGTGAATCATAATCCTTAAATTAAAAACATAATATAAATATTCAATAATATTATATAACTATAAAAATATATACAAGTTAAATATATTAATAATATAAAATACATTAATAATATAACAATAAATAATAATGTAATAATATAAAATAATACTAAATATATATAATTATTATTAACAAGAGATTAATAAATAACTATAATCCTAAAATAATCATTTATCATATAAATATAATATAATATAAATTTGAAGCTAACTTTAATTAAACTATTTTTTTTTGTTAAAAAAAACCTGGCTTAAGGATCTAGGAACCATAAAAGGGAGACCATGTGGTTGAGGAAAATCCTAATGAAGAAGATGACGATACATCAACTACAAGAAAGAATAGAAACACAGGCATTGAAAAATTTGAAACCACCAAATGTAGACATCAACAAAATCAAGAAGGGTGGAGCTTGATGTCATTATGCAATAGTTTATAGAAAACATAATGGAAGTTAAACCACCAAATATTATCAGCCTCCCCAGTCCTAGACAACAAATTGACCCCATAATTGGCAGCCCACTAGGCAACTTGATTTCTAGATCTTTTAATGTGGGTGAAGAAGATATCCTCAAAGTCACATTTAGAAAAGACTATAACCTCCAATATGGTTCCAAGCTTCTAGTTCTTTAGTCTCTTCCCTTGTATGGCTTCAATCATAAATTTTGAGTCCCCTTCTAGCCAAAGTTGCTTGCAGCCATAGTTCTTGGCAAGAGAAAGCCCTTTCCACAAGGCCCAAACTTCTACCTAGTTGTTTATTGAGTTTCCACAACTAGAAGCAAAGAGTCCCAAAGGTTGACCCATTGAGTCCTTGAAGACACCACCATTGCCAACAACCCATGGATTGCACTTTCCAACACCATCAATATTTAACTTAATCTAGCCAGCATTAGGAGTCACCCAATCCACATTGGCCTTATCTGGCTTCCTAGTGTGAGTATTGGTTGTCAACCACTTGAAGTGAGGCCAAGTATTGGCCCAATGCAATTCTTGAATAGATATGGAATTAAACTTCTTGTTTCGGACCTAACCAAGATCTGCCATGGAGCTCTCCACCAAGTCCCAAACTTTGTCAGCCACCTTTTCCTATTCAAGAAATATTCTCTAGTTTCGTTTAAGCCAAATATTCCATATGATCGATGATGGAGCAATCATCCAAATAAATTGTATCCCTAGGGTCTTAATCCTCAAGGACCAATAGTCAAGCACTAGGGGGACACCCCTGGGGAGAACCCACGATAACCCCTAGTGGTTTAGGAATAGAGACAAGACCCTCCTTGCATAAGGGCAGAGAAGAAACAAATGATCATTCTTTCTTCATTGCACAAACACAACACAAATCTCAAGGGACCAACTTTTCCTAGCTTCTGCAATCTGTCTCATTTAAGAGCTCTTCACTTCCAAGCAATCCAAAGGAAAGCATTGGCTTTCGAGAGGCCCAACTTCCACCATCACCATCACCAAAGAAACAATTATAGGTAGCTTTGACTATGACCTTACCACTTCCATTAAGATTCCACACAAATTTGTCTTCAGCAAGATTATTCCAAATAGGCCACCTATTGAGTTTGAAGGACAAGGTATTGCAAACCTTAGAAAACTTGAGAGCTAGTGGGGCAAGTTGCTTCCAAGAATATAAACCACTAGTGCCATCAAAGTAGTTGCAAACATGGACACCCACATGCCTTCAAAGTGGTGGACGATAAGGAGTGCAAGGAAGATGAGGACTAATGGGAATGATTCTCAAGTCAACGATCATGCCAAAATAAAATATTCCTATCATTTCCCAATATCCATATGACGTCTGAGGCAATGAGGCCGATGCAAGACTTAAAAAAATTCCAAATACTAGATCTCACGGGTAGGATAACACTAAATAAATTATTAGGGTCATTATCCAAGTATTTATCCTACAACAGTCTACTACCTTCTAAGTATATACGCCAAACTAGCCTACCCCCAAAGATTTATTCATATTGATACACCTTCTCAGACCCAACCCACCATCTAGTGATGAGATGACATAGTGTACACAAGGATGGCAACCAAGTCAGACTTAAGGAGAGTGATCCTCCTAGAAAAGGAAAGCCAACAACATTTCCATGTAGTGAGCTTGATTTGCATACTATCCACCACTGCACTCCTATCAACAACTTTAGTTCGCTTATAGAGGAGGGGCATACCAAGATATTTTCTTGGAAGGTTGTTCTTCTCAAAGCCCAAGATTTTTTGGATATCTAAAGTTTCCAAGAAATTTGTTTTTAGAAAGAAGATTCTAGATTTGGAGCAATTCACCACTTGATCGACAGTAGACTCATAAAGGGAGAGAATGTGTTTAAGGCACCTGGCTTCTCTAGCAAGGGCCTCACTGAAGAGAAGTGTGTCATCCACAAATTGAATATGTGCAATGTTACTAAAGCCACATAAAACCTACAAGATGGTGAGAAATCCCATGTAGGATTCAATCTTGATGGTTCTTCCAAGAGCCTCAACAAGGATGATAAATAAAAAAGGGGATAAGCAGTTCCCTTGGCACAGCCTGTGGCTGGCAGAGAAGGGCCTTGAAGGCACACCATTTTCAAGAATTAAGAAGGAGGTAGATGAAATGCAGCTAAACACCTATTCATACCATTCCTCTACAAAGCCAAATTTGTGCAAAAATTTGATCAAGAAATCCCATGAGACTCTATCAAAAGCTTTGTTCACGTCAAGTTTGATAAGAATTCATTCTTTCTTTCTCAAATTGATGGAGTGAATTTTTTTGTGTGCCATGATAATCCCGTCTAAAATCTGCATCCCTTTTAAAAATCCACTTTGCTCCTCTGAAATAACCCTCTCTAGATAGCCCTTAAGACAGTTCACCATGGCCTTGGAGATGATCTTATAAATTGTGTTACATAAGGCAATAGGCCTAAAGTTGTTAAAAATCTAAGGGTCCCTTGTCTTTGAGATTAAGTCTATAAATGTTTCCTTCCGTGATTTCATCATAGCCTTCCTACACTTGTATTCTTCAACTGCTTTCCAAATGACTTCTCCAACAATGTCTGAAAATCTTTGAATGAATTCGGTGTAGATCTCATCGGGGCCTGGAGCCTTCCTAGCTCCTAAGGAAAAAGTGGCAAGATGAATCTTATCCAGTGAGAAAGGGATGTTGGGCGGCTTCATCAACTTGGGGAGAGGCTTCCAAGAGGGAAGCAAAGAAATTCCTACTCTCATTTCTAATTGCAACAACATCATCAATGAAAGAACCTTTAGCTTTGTTAATTGAAAAAAAATTGTTTTGTTTCCTTCTTATTTTGGTGGATAAGTGGAAGACCCTTGTTTTTTGGTCCCCTTCACACAATCACTTCACTCTGGATTTTTTTTGCCAAAAGATTTCCTCCATTCACAACACCCACTCATGTTTACATAACAAGTCTTGTTCCCTTTCCTTAAGCTCTATCGAGTAACCATTGTGGAAATGTTTTGCACAACCTATTGTAAATCAATATCAATCTTGTTCTTCTCCTCAAATAAGCTTCCCATAACCTCCTTGTTCTAGGGTTTGATTTTCCTTTTTAGTTCTACAATTTTCTATAAGAGAACATAATGTTTATGGCCTTTGAAATCCTTACTCCACCAAGCCCGCAACACCTTTTCAAACTCCGAGTGGTCATACTATAAGGATTCCATATTAAAGGGGGTCCCAAGAGGCTTTGTGTTCCCACTGAGGGACAAGGAGATGGGTCGGTGATCAAAGCCTCTGAAATAGACCACAAAAGACATGAAGGTGTCTAGGTCTAACAACCACTCAGAATTGATGAAGAATCTATCCAATCTACACATACTGTTGTCCTCACCCACTCTCTGGTTATTCCTTCTAAACTAGCTAGACTTGGGGCAGATATCGGCCAAAGCTAAATCCTCACTAAACTGCCTAAACTTAGAAGAACTAGCAATGGAGAGGACCCTACCACCAAATTTTTCACTCAGGCTAAGCATGGCATTAAAGTCGCCACCAACAATGCATTCCTTGGACTCATGTACCCTTCTCATACCTCAGATACAATCCCATACGCCCAATCTATCAGGTTTAGAGTTGGGCCCATACACATTAGAAACCAAACAACTACCCCCAATCTTGAAGTTGCTTACTATAACAGAAAGACAAAAGGGGGACTCATCCGTAACCTACCCAACCCAACTCAAGAAATTCCAAAGGATTGCAAGACCACTAACAGAGCCATTAGCATCCACGACAACCCCATTGCCATGGCACCAAATCCTGGACAGGATCTTCAAAAACTTGCTTGTGTCAACCTTTGTTTCTTGTAAGAAAACATCAAGAGCTTCAATGGCAATTATCCACTTTAACGGGCAGCATTTTTTGGGGGTGTTGATTCCCTGAATGTTCTAGCTTACAATCTTCATAAAGACTTTCCTGTAGGGAGGTGCTTTCCTCTAGTTTTAACAAAGATTTTTTATTGATTTTTGAGAGTCATTTTCTAGATTCTTGAGGGCTTGGAGTTTTTTCTTTGTAGCTTATGAATTTCTACCCTTGGAGCTAGCACCTCCTACATCTAGGGCATTCTGAGGCCTATTCCCCAACCTTTTTTTCCCTCCTTGTAACCATACTCTAGGTATTTTCCTTATCTCTTGTGTCCTCATCATTTTCATATTTTTTTATCAACATCCCAGGGGTAGGGGAGAAAGTAATTTTTTTTTTACACTTTGTTATCCAAAAACTAATTTTTAGTTTCCAATAGAGCCTTTAACTGATCAACACCCCTATCATCATCATTCTTCAAAGGAATAATTGAAGACATGTTCCCAATCCTAGTCATGTCACCCATAGGTAGGCCCTTATCATTCTTAATGTCAGATTGGGGTTCTAAAGTAGAGACAAAATGACTTGATGAATTAGATGCAGCCACAAGCTTGGCTGAACACTTCTAGGCCATATTCCCAATTCTTCCGCACCTAAATCACCATAGGGGAAGGCCTTCATAGTTGATTTCAATTGTTGAGTCAACAAGCCTGAGTGCAATTTGAACGAGGGAACCAAGGGATTCTCTAAATTGATCTTGACAGATATTCAGGTGGATCACTCTAACTGGCCCCTACTTGGGAAATGAGTGCAATGGATGAATTTACTGAGCACATCCCTGATGATCTGGAGGATATCTTTAGTCCATAATTCCATAGGAGGTTTTTGGAGCCTGACCCAAATGGGGACATCATTGATCAATTATTTTTGCAGGTCAAATCCAGGAGTCTAGGCCTAAAGGTACAGTCCAATGCTCTCGATAAACTAAGGGCCACTAGATAAGATGTTGTCCCACTCAACTTCGGAGGATAAAAAAATACACAAAAATCCTAACACGAGGAAACTCACATCAGGAAAGCAGCCCCGTCATTTTTTCCCTATCCATGATTTGATGCACTCCATTGTGAGCCAGATACAAATGAATTTGGAAATGATCTCCTGCTTTCACACCTTTCCACCTCAAGATTGAGTAGATGGCCTATAATTTTGATGTAGGGGATTTCCTCTAAGACATACACATTCACATTTTTTATTCCCATTTTGAGCACCAAGCCCTTTGAACGACTAACCAATGCCTCCTCTGGTGGATTCTCTATCCCCTTTGCAACCCACAAGCTTCAATTAATCATGATTGTAGCCTCCTACTTGGGAGTCCTTACAAAAAAATAGCTCCTAGTGAGAACATCCCCATTTTCTACCTTTTCACAAATCCTACGCATTTTCGCATCTCTTCAAATAGATTAAATTTAAAATAATAATAATGTAATTTAATATTAAAATCATTTAATTTAATTAGTAATAATTTTAATCTAATATAAATAATTGCAAACACTGAAAAAAATTCCTAATCAATGTCATACACTTAAATCAGATTTACTAACAACATATCCTCTCTAATCCATCATCTTTTTGCATAATTAATTTAACTAGCCTAGCTAATTAATTAATTGCATCATTTTCATCCATTAGCCTAATTAATTAAATTGGGTTAATTCATCTCTTTTCGCACTAACACTTCATCTCATTAAATTAAATACATCAAAATATTTAATTTAATTCCTTAAGTCATCTTATTTAATTAAATAACCCTAAGTTATTGTGGACATAGAAAAGTAACCATTCTACTTTTTCATGTTTAGGCCCTCTTAGTGGACTTTGGCTTGATTTTTCCTAGGTCTAATGTTGTAATGTGGTCAACACATTCACATTAGGTCTTGGACCCTTGTGAACCATTAATACTTCTAGGATATCTTGGAAAGGTGTTGTGAAGTGTTGTAACTCACTTTCACACTTTTCTAGGACCCTTTCATCATAATTCATTTAAATAAATCCTTTAAGTGAGGTCTTATTTCAAAGTTTTGTAAAGAGTTGTAACCCACTTTCATGCTTTTCTAGACTTGTCTTCACTAATTCAACTCTTTCTCATGTATAAATAACCCTTTAATACACTTTCTAGCTGTTCTTAAGTGTGTTTTTGAGGATACTCCCATTGGACAACATTTAATGCTCCGTAATTCCTGACACGCACTTAATTTTCTTAAGTGGGACTAAATCACCAACAGGGGTGACTTAGTCCTTTTTGGCATAAAACTAAAAAAATAAAAAAATGGGGGGATTTTTCCCTCTAACCCTTGAGGTTAGCCTGTGATGTGTTATTTTCAAAAAATATTAGTAAAACGGTGTATAAATAAGGGTTTTTCCTCTCATTTTAACACCTATTGATTCAAGCATTCACTCAAGCAATCAACTTAATCATTATCAAGCATTCAAACACTCTAAGCATTATCAAGTCATCTAGTGGAGCACTTCATTGCATATCTTCATATTTCTACATCAAGGGTTTGGTAAGAACTTATGACATTGCATGTTGTTTATTTATCATTCTCTTTCCATTTCATTTCATTTCATAGGGTTTGATTACGAAAGTGGGATTTGACCAAGGAAAACCCCTATACTCTAACCCTTAACAATTTTTCCCCTTTTGCATGTGCGTTTGCAAACTTTGTATGTAGATTTGTCAAGAAAATAGGTGTTGAAAAGTGGTCAAGAAGTCCTCAAAGTCAATCAAATAATCACAACCCTAATTCAAGCTTGGAGAAATTTTTTACCCCATTTTTTGCAAAATCAAGTGTGGAAACTTGTCAAGAAAGCAAGTGCAGACCTAAGGCTACAAGATTATGTCCCAAAATTATTGAGATTTGTAGGAGGACTAAGTGACCACTACTGGAAAATTAGTCCCGCTTCTAGGCCTGAAAATTGATTTCAACATTTTTGGAAACCCATTTGGGAGATTCATGTTCTGGCAAAGTTTCCCGAAACTAGGACTAAGTCACCCATCCTAACGTAAGTGTCCCAGTCAACATTTTTAGTTAAATTTTTAGGATTCTAGAATCTCCCAACATCAATTTTTAGATTCCAGGTGCACCTCTTTGATTATGTTTTGTTATTTCATCATTTACTTGCATTTTTAGGCATTTTAGAATATCACATTGTGTTTTCAAACAAGTTGTATCTCTTAGGTTTTGTATTATTAGATCATTTCATGTTTAGATCAAAGCATTAAAGCATCTTAATTAGACATAATACATCTCATCTACATTAACTTTGAGTGTAGAAATTGCCCATTTTGGCGCACATCTTTCTCCTTTTAGGTGAAAAACCCTAGAAGTGCAAGAAAGAAGTTAGGTGCCAAAATCATTCTCCACATTTTTTTGAACCCAATTTTTGAACATCTTTACTTCTGATTTTAAGTGCATCCTATGTTTCATTTGCATTGCATTGTTTAAATTGCATCTTAGGGTTTTCAAAATTGCATTATTGAAAAGCTTCAATAGTTTTCATTAATGCATCATTTTTGCATTTCATACTGTCCCTACATTCATGCATCTAAAAACCATAAAATTACATTAAAAAATTCTAAAAAATCTCAAAAAAATCATTAGCGGGACTTGTAGACACTCAAAATTTTCCTCATAATTGTCATGATATTCATCTATTGATTAAATAGATATTATTTTTTACTTAATCAACTCATTCAATACTTTCTTCTATTCATGCATTTCATCAAATCATTAAACTGTCCCATGCTTGTTAACTATCCCTTTACATAAACAATCATATTCACCCCATGGTCATTCACTAATTATTTGCATAAATGATCATTCCCATTAATTTCCATTCATAATCCGTTTCATAAACATTCATGTCTGTTTGCATTATTGTTCTTGTCAGTTTCCATAATAAGGCATAATCGTTTATTATCATCCATATCATTTTCATAATCAAATTGAATGGTCGTCAACTATTGTTTCATATAAAACTAAATTATCATGTTAATCACTTCGTTTGCATAAATCATTCTTGCCAATCATCAACATTACATAAATTTTTTGTATCAACATGTTCATATTTCGCTATATAATTAAATCATTAAAATCAAGTCATAACAATCCATATTTCATTAAATCCATATTAAATCATTATTGAATCATGTTCATGCACATTTGAATCCATTTAATCATTTTATTTAGTTTCATTATTCATAAACCCTTCACTATGCATAAAAAAAGTTCTTGGTGATAGAGAGACAATGGAGAGTGATTTCATTTAAAAGCATTTTCATAGTTTTAGAAGTTCAAGTATTTTCATAGTTTAGAAGTTTTTTTTTCATTTTTCTTTTGTTTTTAATTTGAATTGCTCCATTGAGGCAAGTGTGAGATGGAGATTTTTATTCCATAGAATCCTCCATTTTCAGCTCACACAAGACTAAATCGCCACACTTTGTGACTTAGTCCTCCTACATATTTTGCATTGAATTTTCTAGTAAGTTTCTAGGTATTTTCTGCACTTTTGTTTGCTCTTTCTAAATACTATCATATTTTCCTGATTTACTGTTTTATTCTTTTTTTAACCATAGTACTTTAATTTCATTCCTTATCATCATGAATTTTTTCTTTAATAAGTTTTGGAATTCATTGAAATCCCTTACAGACATGTCCAATTGTGCCTTTGGTTGTGATCCTAATTTCCTTGAGCTTCCTCATGTTCCTTCAACTCCTAATGAATGTCCACCTTGTGTTGTTGACATCATTGGAGAAGATGATGATAGCATGCATAAGTTCTTAAATAAATGTCTTGATAATCTTGAAAACAATGCAGCCTTTTACCCATACATGAAACATTCTAACCTTCCTAATGTGTGAGAAAATATGTGAATTAAAGTAATCAATAACACACAATAGCTATAATGTATTACATTAAGGAAATATAAATTAAACAACACAATTCAATAAAACGATTCCTTAAAGGCATTACATCTTCCTCTATTCTTAAGGATCCTCATAATAGTTCTCTCAAATCTTAATTATGCATTGAATTGCATGGATGGTACCCAAGAAATGAGTAGCCATTAATTCTAGAATGTAGAAACTATATCTACACCTACATGATTTTGATATTTTTGGTTGATTGATGGACTAAATGATATGCAGAATGGTGAATTGTTGTATACAAAATGCTAATGAAATAATGTAATGTTGAGTTAAACTCATGGAGATACTATGAAAATGATTCTAAATAATATAAGAAAACTAAGTTAAACATGTGTACTATGTGCAAGATCATCATGGAAAAAGTAGGCGCTTAAGTGGCAAAAAATTTAGAAAAAGAAGAGTTAGGCAACTTGACATAAATATTTGAATAAGTTATCTATATTATTTCAAAAATATGTAATAATAGAATATGTAGCAAATTGAATGTAGTTTCTAAACTACTAGTTTTGTTTATAAAAAAAATATCTATTTGGTGAAAATTTGAAATTTCAATGTAGAGGTACTTAAATTTTAGGGAAAAAATAAAAATTAGGTCTTTGTCTGACCACCCTAACCATAATAAAATGATAATATTTTTTCATAATATTTTAGATATAAGTAGAGGATTCATGCCCCAATGTGATGCATATTTTTTTGTAATTTTTTTCCAAGTAAATAATTAATTATGATTTTTTTATAACAACTTTTAAAAAAATATAAAAACTCGTATGTCTGACCACCTTGGTCAAAACTTCATGAAATTCAATTTTTATTTTTTTAATTCTATATTATGTGAAGCATAGAATGTGATGCATGTTTTGGATTCAAAAAATTTGATACTGTTTGAAAGCTATAGATGTTATTCAATCAGCCTATCAATCAGGACTTTAATCATAATTTGAATAGAAAATGAATAATAATTACTTATTAAATTCAAAGTAAAGAATAATTTATATCAGTGGAAATTTGAGAATCTCCTTTAAAAACCCTTTTTGTTTTATCAATGGGTAAACCCACAATAGTGGGTTACAATTTTTTGGACGAAGAAAAATTAGAAATGCTCATCAAAAAATTTAAAATGGTTTACCCCTTCTAATGAAGGGGGTTCGAATGAACCACCCCCCTTCTAATGAACCCTCCCCCCTTCTAATGAACCCCCCTCCCTTCTAATGAACCCCATTTTGCACCATATAAGGGGGGTTCGAATGAACCTAATGAACCCCCTTTTCTCACCTTCCCCTCCACCATTTCAAAATTTATGCATTTTTTTGACTATCGAAGCTTGGGAAGGAGGTGCAAATGGAGTCAACTTGATAAACCAAGTTGGATAATTGTAGAGATTGAAACGAGCTTTCCAACAACTATAAATTTAATATATTTTGTTTTTATATTATATTTTATTTTTTAGTTTTACTGAACATAGGTTTTTCACTGAACATCAAGTTTAGTGAAAAATCATTGTGGAAAAATATTAAATTTGAGAAAAAAAATTTGAAAAATATATACGCCCTAGGTATTGGTGTCCTCATTCTAACAAAAAAAAAATTGAATTTCAATACATACCAAAAAAGTTATGCGTGCCGAAGTGCACCTATGTCTAAACTGTAAATGTTTTGATTCAAAACTTAATTAAAAAAAAATATTCAACAAAATGTTATAAACAAAATGAAACCAATAGATACCAGTGTTAGCAACCTAAATTAAAAAGAATCAAAATTTTATCCTTTGTAGAAAAAAAGTTATGCGTGTCGAAGTACACATCACTTTTAAAAATGTTGTTTACTATTAAAAACTAGTTATCAAAGGAGACGCAAAAAAAAAAACAATTTAATTCCAATTTTTTTAAAAAAAATATATTTAAAATCTACAGAAAAAATCTCACAAATCACTAGTTTACATCATTTTCAAATTCCTAATAGTTTTCCTACTATAGGTGTCAGAAAGTGAAGTTTTTTTTGAAAATGTTGATTTTAGTGTCAAGTTTGGCCAAAAAGTGTAACCCATTATTGTGGGATGACCCCAATTTTGGGTAAAAAGTTCGTCAACCACATACCCATCATATTGCCACTTTTTGGCCCATCATGATCCTACACATACCCACTATATCTAAGAATGCAGTCATGTTTCTAATTTACTTGCTAAACTATTCTAAATGTTGAATCAAAATTCAATTAAGCTCTCAAATGCTAAGATGATTTATGCAGAGTAATTGTATGCAATGTTGTCCTCTCCAAAATATGTAAATGAGCCTCTATTTATATATTTTGACACTAAGGCATCAGATGAGTTGGAAAAAATGAACAATCAGGATTCAATCTAGAGAGATCGATGGTGAGAAATGAGGAAGTTGGAGAGAAATAAGGAAGTTTTCCCCTTTAATATAACAATCTTTCCAAGTGTAGAAATTAATAAATAGAAAGAAGAAGCCTGTGTCCTTGAGTTGGTTGAGATTGTTGAGGGTAAATACCCATTTTAGAAATAAGGAATAATTATTTTCATGTGACACATGGTGAGGTGGAAGATGATGTGGAAGGAGGTTAGAATAATATGGAGAAATGTGACAAAATTCAAATTCAAAATTCAAATTTAATGAGAGGGAATCAATCAAATAAAACAAATTAGTTAAATTTGTTCATTTAATTAAATCATGAAGAAAGTGGTTTAGATAAGAGGAATTAAGAAGTACGAACTATATAAATAAACTTTACAATTTATTTATATAGTAGAAGAAATAAAGATTTTTATTAATCAAATAACTAGTATTTAATTAATATTCTCCAGACCAATTTTGGATGTATACATTTTTCCCCTCTTTGAAGTGATATGTTTACACATTAATTCAATTTTTTTTTACCAATGCTGCTAAAATTTTGATGATGCCCCAGATAGATATTTTCATAAGATAATGAATGTATGCCCCCTCGAGAAATAAATCGAGGAACTTTTGATGAAGAAAAGATTGTTAATGATTTTTGAATTTTTTTGTTGATTTGTGATGATGTCAATGATGAAATTCTAATTTGATGATATTTCAGTGATTTATCTCCTAATATTGAAGAAATGAGTCACCCTTTGATTAATTGATCTAATTTGATGATATTTCAGTGATTTATCTCCTAATATTGAAGAAATGAGTCACCCTTTGATTAATTGATCCTTTTAAAAAAATTAAAATATCCCACCAAAATCACACTTTCAATTACCCTTTATTAAGAGGTAAAAAGTGAAAAAGGATTCATTTGTGCATTTTATGATTTTGAAAATTGTAGAGTGAGAGCAACCTTGAGCATTTGACTGAAAATAGTGATCTCGTACAAGACTCATCAATTCAAGTGGGTGCGGTGACACAATCGGCTAGTGGGATACAGATCTTCAGTATGAATTTTGAATCATTTTCCCCACCTTTTAATTTTGGAATTTAAATTTTTGAATTCTTTTGGTGCATGTGAAATTTTCCATGGCACATAGCATATATTTTTTAGCGCATCCACCTAGACTTTCAGCGCATAGGTCAATTTAGTGGTGTATCAACTATCTATAATGACACATCCACATTTTGGCATGTTGACATTCTCAAATGGTGCATCAAAATATTAGGTAGGGAATCCACTATAAATGGCACATTAAATTGGAGTTTTAGCGCATCCACCCAAAGGAATGGCACATCAGATTTGATGGCGCATCCGAGAGATTTTCTAGTGCATCCAAGGAATTCTCTAGCACATTTGATAAAATGACGCATCAAAGAGATACCCCAGCGCATCTAAAGAATTCTCTAGCACATTTAAAGAAATGGAACATTGCTAGACTATAATAGCATATCTAGCCAATTTGGTGGCACATTTTCCCTTTTGGTGCAATGGAGCATTGTTATGGTGCATCTAGGTCATAATTGAAGTTTTTGTAAATTTTCTCCTAAAATTTGATGATGTTTAATTGCATCAGCCCATGATTTGTTGTTGATG
>VDFB02381592.1:0-13651 GCA_007258455.2 Sequoia sempervirens | reverse complement strand
GACTCATATCGCGCCATTTCAACATAGGAATTCGTTTGCATAAAGCTGATAATCACATAACATCAGGGAAAAAATCATTGCAAACGAAATGACTGGTTATGAGCAATACGGAGAGAAGTATAACCGATGAGGTTGTCTGTCAATGACTACAATCTCTAGATGATAAGATTCTAATCTCACAACTTAAATTCCTGACATTAGTACTTCCACACTTAAATTCCTACAGAATTTTACAGACATTAGATTACTTTCAGACATTGGATAATTTTGAGAGTATAAACACTTAGGCCCTCCTTCTAGCGCCATAATGTGGTGCATGTTTTTGAAATCTGCAAAAGACTAATCTCAAGCAAGGTTTAGTAAATTACAAATTCTTCAAACATGACCCTATGAAATACCTTGTGAATGTTTCCAAATGCAAAAAATGATATTAGAAAGACTAAAGCATTATGAAAACAAAACCAAATTACCTATTCCATAGTTGGATTGGTGTCACATGTGCTAGTGACCCTTTCCCAATCCTTGATCAAAGCTCAAAATGATAAAATGCCAATGGAGATGAGGGAGTGGAATGATGAACAAGATCAAATCTCAAATGAAGAGAGTAACCTTGCATGAAATTGTGAAGGATTTGCTTGAGGATGATGCACCTATTTAAAGATTTTTCAAAATGCCAAGTGTTGAAGAGGGACCAATGTGGGATCAAAAACAAGCCAATGAGTTGATGACACTTGTCATCATGTAATTAGTTGATGGTTGTGCAAGATTTGGGAAGAGTGCCCAAGAGGGGGAATTTTTGAATTCAAATTTGCAATAAATTTTGAGAGGGGGACAAGAAAGGAGAGCAAATAAATGCCCTGTTTGACTTGTCATGTTGAGGAAAATGAGTGTTTTAATAAATCAATAAAATTGATTTATTGTGCAAGTGGCTAGGTCTAGATAATGCAAGTGGATGTGATTAGTATTAGATTAGGATTAGATGATGATCATGTCGAGATGAATGCTGATTAGGTGAGTTGACATTTTGATTTTGATAGTTCGATTTATTTAACCGAAATGATGGAAATATGATTTGATTTTGATAAAGTCCTCGATTTATTGATGAATGGAATATGATTATGCATGTGATGTAAATTCTACGTCTACAAAAGTCTTTGGGAGTGCCGTTATTGCGGTCACAAGAAAACTCAATTACAAAAAGATGTCGGTTTTACCAATGCAAATGAGGCTTCAATGCTCCAAGACAATGCTCGTGGGGAATAACTAATTGGGTTCAAGATATTTCCCAATTTTTACAAACTGGTGAGTGCCCATTAGGATTAAACAGAGCTAAAAGAAGATACTTCAGATTGCAATCCATATCTTATGTACTGGTAAACAATGTTCTTTTCAAAAAGGATCCGAATGGTGTCCTATTAAGATGCATTCACAGTCATCAAATTGAGAAGGTACTTCATGAGTTTCATGATGGAGCTGCGGGAGGTCACTTTTCCCCAAGAACTAACGCCTGGAAAATCATGAGAGCTGGTTACTACTAGCCCAACTTGTTCAAAGATGCATATTCCTGGTCAAGAAAGTGTATCAAAAGTGCTTTATTCGCAAGAAAGGAAAAGCTGCCTGCTATGCCTCTACATCCAATTCAAGTGGAGCGGCCCTTCATGAGATGGGGTATTGATTTCATTGGGCCAATTAACCCACCATTCAGTGCTGGTAATAAGTGGGTACTGACTGCTACAGACTATTTCACACGATGGACAGAAGCAATAGCTTTGAAAGAAGCAAAAGAGTCTTAAGTTTTGAGCTTCTATTAAGATATAGTCACCAGATTTGGAGTTCTTGACTCTATCATATCTGATAATGCTCTGGAATTTGTGGGATTAAAACTAACTGATTGGGCTATTAAACAGGGTATTCATCTGAATACGTCCTCAAATTCTTACCCTTAGGGTAATGGCTTAGCTGAAAGCACAAATAAGAATCTTATCAGGATTATCAAGAGAACGATGGATTAAAATCAAAGAACCTGGCACATCAAATTAAAGTATGCACTCTGGGCAGACATAGTGACCCCTAAGAGGTCTATTGGAAATTCACCATACATGTTATTCTATGGCAAAGAGGCAAGATTGCCATTGTCTGTGGAGCTCCCAACCCTTGACATTATACATCAGTTGGAGATGTTCGAGGAATAGGACCCAATGTCCGTGAGATATGTAGAGCTCATGGAACTTGAAGAATTAAGGGACCAAGCAATGAAAGATTTGGAGCATCATCAGCTCCAAACAAAGAAAACATTTGACAGAAGGGCAACAACAAAATATTTTAAGGCAGGAGACCTCGTGCTCAAATGGGATGTTTTGAAGAGTAGGCCCGACCATCACTCTAAGTTCGACATGTGGACAGGTCCATTCATTATCAGAGACTGCAAGGAACACAATTCGTATCAATTGGCTACAACAGAAGGGAAAATACTTCCTATCCCAGTCAATGGGATACACCTTAAACCCTGCTTTCAAATCTGATGAGTACCTTTCTTGTACATATCTGTTTAGGTTTATGTTTTCAATAAGTGCTTCTGCGCTTTAGGTTTATTATTTTCTATTTCCTGGGTGCTGTGATGGCACAGTAAATATTTTCTCTTTCGTTTTCCCCTGTTTTGTTTTCCTTTTGGCAACCCGTTGTGTCCAGTAAATCTCAAGCGAGTTGCGGCCATGTTCAAAACTGATATTTTTATTTATTTTCTGAGCCTCCTAATGAATCCATGCCCAATGGATGGGCCTAGGCTACTAGTTTCATGTTTAGCAGGAAAACATCCAGCAGGTCGCCATAAATATTACCCAATTTTCAGCTATGGGCTCAATTAGGCAAGACAGATTATGTTTCAGATGTTCATAAGGGCCAAATGGGATATTTCCATTGAGGGTTAGTTCATGCATCTGATGACATTTCACAGGGAATTCAGTTGGGAAGCTTGCTTTGTTGGAAATATGCCTCAATAATCACAGGCTCAAGCCTCCATTAGAGCCAAGTCAGTATGACATCTTCACTGTCTGGCCGACTAGCAGCTTTGATACATTCTGTTTTGAATAGGTCGCTGTGACTTAGTTTCTGTCTTGCCAAACGCTTTCATTGTAGAGCCTATCGCTGTGACAAGAGGGGTTCGGTATGACCTCTTATCGCGTGGAATTCTTTGGCCGATTGGCCATTCAATCGTTATTCGGGGAGACTCATGGCGACCACAGGCTTCGGGATAACCTATAGCGCTTGGTGAGAAGTCACAGGGAAGAGTTAAAGTCTAGCTGACAACAGATGGTGTCAAGTCATCGAGGAAACTCTTGCCAGAAGAAATACTGTCCGTAAGAAGTCTTACCGATGTGAGAAAGTCACACCGACTGCATTCGTTGGGGGTAATAAAGAGTCTCGGGAAGAAGTCTTAGCGAGAATGGAATGTCTCGCCGATGGTGTTGATGTCTTCGGTATAACTCTTGGCGACAGATGGACACTTCGGGGTAAGTCTTTGAGCTTGCTAAGAAGTCTCGGCGACCCGAGAATGTTTTGGCGACAACGAAGGTGATCTCGGCGATAAGATGAAGTCTTTTCGAAGTGAAACGAAATGAACCCTCGCCAAAGCAAGGTGCCTTTAGCACAACCTCTTGCCGAGATAGAAATGTTTCCCCGACCAAAAGGTCTTGATGACTGTTGTGAAGAAGTGGGGGTCCCGCCAAGGAAGCATCCGGTCTCGCTAGGAGTTGGGGCTTTCTCTAGGGGGTCCTGGTGACTGTCGAAAGTCTCGCCGAAGTAGGTGGCTTCGGCATAATCTTATGAATTCAATAGGAGGTCTCCCCGACTCGGTGATGTCTCGCCAACAATAAGGAGGAGAGCTCAGGAAGAGTGGGGGAGTTCAGCGTGAGTCTTGGCGACAAACACCAGTCTGGATGAAAGATGTGAGTTCGGGGTGACCGTAGTGTGCTTGGAAAAGGGTCTGTCCAACAAGCCAAAGTTTCGACGACAAGATAAGAGCTCGATGAATGGTCATATTTTCGGGGAGATGTCTCCCTGACCTCAGGTGTCTCGCGAAAAATTAAAAGGGGGGCCTCGATATGTTTGCCTTTAGCAGGATTCTCCCTGACAACGAAAGACTTTGCCGAGAACGTTTGACATCCGCATAAGGTCATGCCGAAGTAAGGATGTCTCCCCGATAGGAAAAGGAACCCGCCGAAAGACAAAGCATCTGCTGTAAGGTCTCAGCGATCTGATTGGGTCTCACCAATAAGGAGGCCTTTGGTATAGCATTCCAAGTCGGAGGAAGGTCTCCCCGACTCGGTGATGTCTCGCCGACAAGTGAACAGCTCAGTGAAGGAGAGAAACCTCGACAGGAAGTCTCGGCAACCTAGGAGTGTTTTGACAATGGAATAAGATGAGTTCACTGAAAGGTCTACCCAACTTGGTGATGTCTCTCCGACATAAAGTGCGCTCGCCAGGAGCTAAGCCATCGCCATGATCTCCCAGCGACCAATCGGGTGTCTCATCGAAGAAATGCGAAACTCAGGGTGAATAAAATGAGCTCGCTGTGGGGTCTTGCTGACTCAGATGTGCTCACCGAAAGAAATTGATATCGACACAATGTCTTGCCGAAGGTTTAGAGTCTTGCCGAACGGATGTTTGAGCCTGATAAGAATGGTTGAGCGTTGCCATAAGGTCTCACCGTATGTAGAAGGCCTCCCCGAAATGAATGACATCGATGTAGCACCCGACTGTCGGAGTGATGTTTTACCGACAGGTTGTAGTCTCGGCGACATCTTGTGCATCGGTATAACCCTTGAGAGTTTGCCATGTTGTCTAGCCGAATGCAATTGTCTTGGCTACCACAGAGACAACATTGGTATGAGTTTTGAAGCTCGATAAAGACTCTCATCGATATATCCACATCTTGCTGATAGCTGCAAAGGGACATAATCGCATCGGTGAGACACTTACAGTGTCTCGCCGAGATGCGATTCTGACTAAACGGGTTTGACAGTTGTGAGATCAATGTGGAATGTGAACCAGCCAACCAGAAGGAGCCAAGATGAGCCATTGACGTCTTTATTGACTGATACTTCGGCAAGGATGATCAACCGTATGAAAAGCAATGTGTATCTATTCTGAACTCGGGGACATTCAATGCAGCTCTTCGACAGAGGATTCAAAGATGGACACGAGGCTCATAAATGAATGCAGTAGCTGCGAAAGATCTGAGGGCTTCTCCGGGGAATGACTCTTCACTGACATGAACAGGAAGGGTACAACATTAATTTCAGTCAAAAGATCTAAGGAAAAATCTATCCCGAGGACTGATATTTTGTAAGCCCTAAGGGGCCGACACAGTTTGATATATAAGGCATTTTTTTGCCTTTTATGGAGTCAGTTGGGACTATACACTTTAAAGAGTTAGTGATTTTTATCAATCCTTTCTCGACTAAATGTATGTTTTTTTTTAACTCAACTGGAATCTGGAATACAACACAGAGTTTACCTGGGAAGCTACTGTTAATGTTTGTATTACTCTCATTTCTGTATTTTAGACTATGCAAGTTCTTAACTGTGTTTTTTTGAAATCTGTATTCATACCTAAGGCTGTGAAATTCATATTTCCTTCCTAAGATATGCATGTAGAGCAAGCCTGTTAAGAATAGCACATGAGTTTAAAGAGGTTATGTTAAGTAAGTGAAAACGCTGACTATTTGCTTTCCGGTGTATGTTCTTTTTATGTCTGTTTCATGATTTCTAATCAATTCGGTGTATCACCATAGGAATAGTTCTGTTTAGTTCCATTTTCATGCATTCCTTCTCCTTTTACCCTTAAAGAATAAGTAGTTTAGGTGATACCCAAAGGAAGCCGACCTTCTCCGGAGGTTCATTTCAAATTCAGGTGACCCACAGCCTTGAAATGATCCAATGTTTCACCAGAAAGCCTAGTTTTCATAATTTTGCATAGGGTGCATTTCTAGGTGACAACAGTTTCTGGCACGCCCGGTGGGACAAAAATTAGATTGAACTACTATTTAGTATGCAACCAGTGAGTCCTAGACTTTGTAGAAGTCATTTGGCATACTTGGCGAATCCATAGAGAGGAAGAACTCTAGAAATCAGCGCCTTCTATAGTTTATGAGAAGAGTTCGGACAAGGAGCAGCTCAGGGCCTTTAAAAATTCGCAGCTGTCACCACCAAGAAGACAAGGTAGAGCAACAAAAAGGTGAGGAACAACAATTATCTATTCTAGAAGAACTCAGTCTACTCCATCTGTGGGATCTCATTTTGTTGTACCAGTAAATCCACCTCAGCCACCTCCAATGGCCGCTCCAAGGAATCAACCCTTTGTTGCTTTTAATGGAGGGAGTCCCTTGAATTTGACATAGCACAATAACATCCCAATGGTAGCCCTAAAGTGTCTGGCAACTTTCATAGGGGAAGACCAAACTACCCCAATTGAACACATGCGAGATGTGGCTTCGTTATGTGGAGTCCATCACATAACCCAAGAGGATGTCACAGTGAGATTACTAGCTGCTTCACTAAAAGGAAGAGCTTTGTAATGGTATAGGAGCCTACCAGTCAGTTCAATTGCAACTTGGGACGAATTTGGAGACAAGTTGCATAAGCAATTTCAGGACAGGTCTGATAACTTGTCTCTATTGGAACAATTAACTACAATTAAGAGGGCTCCACAAGAGCAGATGAATGACTTCAATTTCAAATTCTAGAGAATCTGGGATAGAATCCCTGCAACGGTGAGGCCACCTTCAGAATATGCATTTTTGTACTTCTTGAGGGCTCTTAACAACGATATAGCTGTCATGATAAAATGAATGGGAGGAGTGTCTCTGCCAGATGCTTTTGAAATAGCTATCAAAGCTGAAAACAACTTAATACAAGCTGGTAAACTTGCTCCCAAGCCACCAATGCCTATATTTCGAGAGATTCATGCAAATATTCCTCTGTAGATACCTCCTTTTACACCTCTACCAGTTGTACCAACGTTTCCAGTTGATGTTCCAGCCATGGATAAACAAGAAAGCGTTGCTTCAGGCTCATCACAGGAGTTACAAGAGATCAGAAGTCTTTTACAGACTTTTGGCAACTAGTTGGTGAACTTGAAAAAACAACAGTCCTATTCTAGGCCTTATCAGCAACAGAATCAGGCCTCAAGTCAGCCCTTTCAATGCAAACAACAATAGTTCCAGGGGAATAGATAGCAGTACCAGGGAAATTATCAGGGCCCAAGACAAAATGTGAATACAAGACCTTTTCAGGCCTATGCTCCAGCCCCTGTTAGTGCGATCAAGGAGCTGGTTCCTATCCAAAACAACTTAGTAGCAGATTATGAGTGGTGTTACCCTTGTAACCGGCCTCATAATCAAGCCACTTGTTCAAATGGAATCATTAACCAAGCACTGATGGTACAAAATGCATCAAGCTCACAACAACATACACTTAATGAGTCATCTCCACAACACCAAGATCAGTTTGCAAAGGATGCTACCCTACTCAACTGGCAAGGTGAAGAATTCTATGGATTAAATGTAGATAATTCCTGAGTCGCAGCTAACACCAGGGCAAAGAAAAGAGCTTTTGAGCTTGATCAAACAACTGACAAAGGAAAGGCGACAACTGTGGAACCATCTACATCTCAAGCAACTCGTGGTTCATAAAGAGATCAACAACTCCTGACCAAGGAGCAGCCACACTTGCAGGCTGATCATGTCGACATAAAGGTACATTCTAAAGTAAACCCAACAGTACCTTATAATATCCTTGATAGTATGAATAAAATGAATGTTACAATGTCTATGTGGGACTCATTAGCCATCCCGGGTCAAAAGGATATGTTACAGTCAGCCTTGACAAATTTGAAGATGTTTGATCAATCCGAGTCTCTAATAGGTCAGGTTAGAGCTGTGTTAACCAATAGTCCTCAGGGAAACGATCAACAACCTAGCAAAGAGAAAAAAAGAGAGTTAAACTACCTCCATTTTACGTGTCAGTGATCATAGGTGACAAGTTAGTTCATAACTGTATGGTAGACAGTGGAAGTAGTAGCTCCATGATGCCAAAGCAAATTGCTGACAAGCTTGGACTAAAATATCAACCTTTAGAGAAGGGAGTGATCCAATTGGATGGTACTTCACTTAATACTTTTGGCATCATTAAAGATTTGAGTCTTACCCTTCATGCTTGCCCCAACTTTTCTGTTCCCCAAGACATATGTGTCATAGACCTTCCACCTTTCTTCTCCTTGTGTTCATCAAGAGACTTTATAGCCAAGATAGGCGGTTACGTATCAGTTGATTGGTCACACAAGTTGTTTAGAACAAGATATGGGACTAAGGTTACCATCAAGTCTGAAAGGTTCGGTAAAGATCACATTGAGCCATATAGTCCAAGTCCTATCAACGCTGTCCCCATTACTCCAGACACAAATTGTGTTATTTCAGCTGATAGTGAGTTGGTTGCCACTCAAAAGCTTCAATCAGAAGCTATTCCTAATGTGCTGTTACATGAGTGGGCGGGTGAAAACGTGTTGGAAAGTCCTGAGGAGCTCATTCAAGATGCTAGTATGGGTAACTATCATTCTTGAGCCCAACACAAAGATTCCAAACCTAGAGAAAGATACAGATCAGTTGCTGCAACCACTAAGTGGACTTTGGGAGATGTTCTTTGATGGTTCCGGAGCAGGCATGGAGTAGGAGGAGGTGCAATGTTGATTTCTCCACGGGGTGATAGGTATTACTCTGCATTCTATTTTTCTTTTGCATGCTCCAATAATACTGCTGAATATGAGGGCCTTGTTCAAGGTCTTGAGTGGGCAAGGAAGAGAGGAATAACCCGCTTGAAAGTTCATGGGGACAGTGAATTAATTGTCAATCAAATAAGAGGCCTGAATGTTGCTAAAAATGACACACTCAAGTCTTATAGAAACAGAGTGTGGGACATGCTTGAGGATTTTAATGCCTTTAACTTAGTGTCTATTCCGAGGAACCAGAACAAACATGTTGATAGGCTTGCAGCAATTGGAGCACAGTTTGATATCCCAGACGACATTAGAAAAGAGAAAGTGCAGCAGTATGTGAAGGTTGTAGTCAGGCCATCAATTCCTGATAACATTCACTAGCAAGTGTTTGACAGCGATGAGAAGATTCTATTTTTTTTGCTCGAAGAGGATCAGTTCTCCATGATGAATCAAGCAAAGCTTAAGCAGCAGTATAATGATCAAGTCATACAACTGAAGACAAATAAGTTGCCTAAGGGTCTTGTTACCTTAGAGTCGATTTTCAGTACTGATGATCAGCTTAAAAAGGGTAAAGCTGGCTTGCAAATCAAAGAAGAACATTACGAAGAACTGGAGATTTTTAAAGGAATTTTTTTTTCACATGAAGATAAACAAGCTTTTGTTGCTTTATGTCAAGAATTTCATGATGTCTTTGCTTGGGAATACTCAGATTTGAAAGAGTTTGATCCTCATATTGGTCAGTACACAATTGAGTTAGAACCTAATACGAAGCCAGTAAGACAGAAACAAAGGCCCTTGAATCCTAAGCTTGAGCCCTTGATGATTAAAGAGTCGACTAAACTAGTTGAGGGGGGTATCGTCTTTCCTATCAAACACACTTCATGGGTTTCTAACTTTGTGCTAGTTAGGAAGAAAAATAGTGAAATAAGACTTTGTGTAGACTTTAGGGATCTTAACCGGTCATCTTTGAAAGACCACTACCCGCTGCCCTCCATGGAACAAATCTTACAAGTAGTTGCCGGTTCTGAGAGATTTTCCTTGTTAGATGGTTTTTCAGGCTATAATCAAGTGTTGGTTAAAGAGGAAGACCAGTTCAAAACTGATTTTACAACTAAATGGGGCACCATGGCATACAAAAGGATGCCTTTTGGTTTATCTAATGCTGGTGCCACGTTTTAGAGGGCCATGGATATGGCGTTTCAAAGTTTGATCAATAAGATTATGCTGATCTATTTAGATGACATTACAGTTTATTCTAAGAATGTTGACGAACATTTGTCACACCTGAAGCAGGTTTTTGAAAAATGTAGAGTTTGGTATCTCTCTCAATCCGAAAAAGAGTATCTTTGCTGTTCATGAAGGGAAATTATTAGGATACATAGTGTCAAAGCAAGGAATTACTATTGATCCTGAAAGACTCAAAGCCATACTTGACTTTCCATTACCTAGTCACAAGAAGGGTCTGCAGAGCTTTTTGGGGCGAATCAACTTTCTAAGAAGGTTCATCCCAGATGTTGCAAATTTGCTACAACCTTTGACTACCATGCTAAAAAAGAACGTAGTTTTCAGTTGGACAAAGGAGGCAAGGCATAGTTTTGAAGAAATCAAGGAGGCTTTAGCATCAGCTCCGACATTGGTAAATCCAGATTTCTCTAAAGATTTCTTTTTGTATGCTTTTGGTGGAACTGGTTCAATCTCTGCTATGCTGGTACAGAAAAATAGTGACAACTTAGAACAACCAATTGCCTTCTTTAGTCAGATAGTTGTTGAATATGAAGAGAGGTATACATTTGTTGAGAAGCATGTTCTCTCTGTGATCAGAAGCCTAAAGAAATTCAAGCCTTTGATCTCGAACAATAAGATCTATATTCTAGTGGCACACTCAAGTGTGAAGAAATTTTTATTGAATAAAGATCTGAATGAAAAAAGAGCAGGATGGATCACCAAGGTCATGGAGTATGATGTAGATATTAATATTACCAAACTGGTTAGAGGTAAAGGTCTTTGTGAGCAGGTTGCTACAAGGTCAAGCATTAAAACTGAATTACAAAAGGATGCTGTGTTTACCAATGCAAATGAGTTTCAAAATGCTCAAGACAATGTGCATGTGGGGATAACTAATTGGGTTCAAGATATGACCCAATTTTTACAAACTGGTGAGTGCCCATTAGGATTAAACAGAGCTAAAAGAAGATACTTCAAACTGCAGTCCATACCATATGTACTGGTAAACAATGTTCTTTTCAAAAAGGATCTGAATGGTGTCCTATTAAGATGCATTCACAGTCATCAAATTGAGAAGGTACTTCATGAGTTTCATGATGGAGCTGCGGGAGGTCACTTTGCCCCAAGAACTACCGCCTAGAAAATCATGAGAGCTGGTTACTACTGGCCCAGCTTGTTCAAAGATGCATATTCATGGTCAAGAAAGTGTATCAAATGTGCTTTATTCGTAGGAAAGGAAAAGATGCCTGCTATGCCTCTACATCCAATTCAAGTGGAGCAGCCCTTCATGAGATGGGGTATTGATTTCATTGGGCCAACTAACCCACCATCCTATGTTGGTCATAAGTGGGTGCTGACTGCTACAAACTATTTCACACGATGGACATAAGCAATAGCTTTGAAAGAAGCAAAAGAGTCTTCAGTTTTGAGCTTCTATGAAGATATAGTCACCAGATTTGGAGTTCTTGACTCTATCATATCTAATAACGCTCAAATTAAAACTAACTATTGGGCTGTTAAACAAGGTATTGATCTGAATATGTCCTCAAATTATTACCCTCAGGGTAATGGCTTAACTGAAAGCACAAATAAGAATCTTATTAGGATTATCAAGAGAACGATGGAGGACAATCAAAGAACCTGGCACATCAAATTAAATTATGCACTCTGGGAAGACAGGGTGACCCCTAAGAGGTCTGTTGGAAATTCACCATACATGTTAGTCTATGGCAAAGAGGCAAGATTGCCTTTGTTTGTGGGGCTCCCAACCCTTAACATTATACATTAGTTGGAGATGTTCGAGGAACAGGACCCAATGTCCATGAGATATGTAGAGCTCATGGAACTTGAAGAATTAAGGGACCAAGCAATGAAGGATTTGGAGCATCATCAACTCCAAACAAAGAAAACATTTGAGAGAAGGGCAACAACAAAATCTTTTAAGGCAGGAGACCTCGTGCTCAAATGGGATGTTTTGAAGAGGAGGCCTGACCATCACTCTAAGGTCGACAACATGTGGACAGGTCCATTCATTATCAGAGACTGCAAGGAACACAATGCCTATCAATTGGCTACAACAAAAGGGGAAGTACTTCCTATCCCAGTCAATGGGATACACCTTAAACCCTGCTTCCAAATCTGATGAGTACCTTTCTTGTACATATCTGTTTAGGTTTATGTTTTCAATAAGTGCTTCTGCGCTTTAGGTTTATTATTTTCTATTTCCTGGGTGCTGTGATGGCACAGTAAATATTTTCTCTTTCATTTTCCCCTATTTAGTTTTCCTTTTGGCAACCCGTTGTGTCCCGTGGATCTCAAGCGAGTTGCGGCCATGTGCAAAACTGATATTTTTATTTGTTTTCTGAGCCTCCTAACGAATCCATGCCCAATGGATGGGCCTAGGCTACTGGTTTCATGTTTAGCAGGCAAACATCCAGCAAAGGTCGCTAGAAATGTTACCCAATTTTTAGCTATGGGCTCAATCAGGCAAGATAGATTATGTTTCAGATGTTCATAAGGGCCAGATGGGATATTTCCATTGAGGGTTAGTTCATGCATCTGATGACATTTCACAGGGAATTCAGTTGGGAAGCCTGCTTTGTTGGAAATATGCCTCAATAATCACAGGCTCAAGCCTCCATTAGAGCCAAGTCGGTATGGCATCTTCACTATCTGGCCGACTAGCAGCTTTGATACATTTTGTTTTGAACAGATCGCTGTGACTTAGTTTTTGTCTTACGCTTTCATTGTAGAGCCTATTGCTGTGACAAGAGGGGTTCGGTATGACCTCTTATCGCGTGGAATTCTTTGGCCGATTGGCCATTCAATCGTCATTCGGGGAGACTCATGGTGACCACGGGCTTCAGGATAACCTATAGCGCTTGGTGAGAAGTCCTAGCGAAGAGTTAAAGTCTTGCCGATAGCAGATGGTGTCAAGTCATCGAGGAAACTCTCGCCGGAACAAATACTATCGGTAAGAAGTCTTACCGACGTGAGAAAGTCACACCGACTGCATTCGTTCGGGGTAACAAAGAGTCTCGAGGAGAAGTCTTAGCAAGAATGGAATGTCTCGCCGATGGTGTTGATGTCTTCGGTATAACTCTTGGCGATAGATGGACACTTTGGGGTAAGTCTTTGAGCTCGCTAAGAAGTCTCGGCGACTTGGGAATGTTTTGGCGACAATGAAGGTGATCTCGGTGATAAGATGAAGTCTTGCCGAAGTGAAACGAAATGAGCCCTCGCCAAAGCAAGGTGCCTTCGGCACAACCTCTTGCCAAGATAGAAATGTATCCCTGACCAAAAGGTCTTGATGACTGTTGTGAACAAGTGGGGGTCCTACCAAGGAAGCATCCGGTCTCGCTAGGAGTTGGGGCTTTCGCCAGGGGGTCCTTGCGACTGCCCAAAGTTCGCCGAAGTAGGTGGCTTCAGCATAATCTTATGAATTCGATAGGAGGTCTCCCCGGTTCGGTGATGTCTCGCCGACAATAAGGAGGAGAGCTCGGGAAGAATGGGGGAGTTTGGCGTGAGTCTTGGCGACAAACACCAGTCTGGCAGAAAGATGTGAGTTCGGGGTGACCGTAGTATGCTCGGCAAAGGGTGTAGCTGACAGGCCATAGTTTCGGCGACAAGATAAGAGCTCCGTGAATGGTCATGTTT
>VDFB02381590.1:0-11547 GCA_007258455.2 Sequoia sempervirens | reverse complement strand
TTTCTTCCTCTTCCACCAAATGTTAGCCTGATCCACAAGTTTTCCAACCTAATTGCCTTTGTTTTTGAAAGTTGAAGTTTCTCCTAAGTCACCAATGTAGCTCTCTCTGCCTTTTCAGACTCTTTCATTGCTACAAACCATCTGTGGTATTTAATCATTTGTACCACATTTTTGATGTGCTTTGAATCCTTGGATCTAAAGGAAATTTCCTTAACATAAATGCTGCTAGGGAATTTAAATGTTGCCATGTCGTTGGTGTTAAAGCCAGTACTTGGAACATTGAAAATTATCCTTATAGAAAATTCCCTCCATCTTGTTGGCTTGTAACACTCTTGATGGTGGCTACATGAAATGGAACCATGATGCCATATATGGGTACCAGAACAACATCATTTTTTGTATCAACCTGAATCATGAGCTCTCTAGAAACAGGGATATCATCCACATTTTTGTATGAAACCATCTTAGTGGATGGCTTGGAAGAGACATGTCCATCTCCTATACCAATGCCCCCAATAGCCAATCTTCTTGTAGTCTCCTCATTCTTTTGCAGAGGGTTGGCACTTAAGGTTATGTAATAGAATTTACAGTTGATAGTTAAATTGTATAACAAATTTTTTTATGATCTTTACTAATGTTTATTAGAATTGTTGCATGTTTTACATCATTGGAATCACATATTAGTTGTAACTTTTTTGAAATTTTATTATGGTATGTGCACTTTGATATGATGTAATATGATTATGGTTTCGTCTCATATGGTTAGGCTGAGTTAGGATATAACAAAAAAAAAAAATTATTGCATGAAATAAATAATAACTTTTCATTTTAAATATTTTTTTTTTGCAGAACACAGGTCTTCCAGAAGATCAAGATGATCATCATCATGATACAAATCTAGAAAATATTGGTTCTTCTGATACAGATCACATGGCAAAGGATGATGATGATGTAGATACAGAAGACACTGAGGCCGATGATAATGATGATGACAACGAAGACGACAACGATGACGACAATGATGATGATGATGATGATGATGTAGATACAGAAGACACTGAGGCCGATGACAATGATGATGACAACGAAGACGACAACGATGACGACAATGATGATGATGATGATGATCACGATGGTGGTGATGATGATGAGGCGGTTGCTAGTAGTACCCAACAACATTCATGATCATATAGACTGCATCATGGATCATTGTTGATATATCGTTATGATGATGATGATGATCACAATAGTGGTGATGATGATGAGGCAATTGCTGGTAGTACCCAGTGACATTCATGATCATATAGACTGCATCATAGATCATTGCTACTATATTGTTATGATGCCTCTTTTCATGGTTACTATCATATGTATCATTTTCACGGCCTATAGTACCATATTATTGAGTTGTATCATATTGACATTTATCATTTTCACTTATATCATTTGGACATGTATCATCTTGACTTGTATCAATTTGAGTTAAATAATTTATCATTTTTACTTATATCATTTGTACATGTATCATTTTGACTTATGTCGACTATTGGACATGTATCATTTTCACATGTTATTCATCGACTGGCATATTTGACTTTCACTTGTTTTAGTTATATATGTTGATGATCTTATTAGTATTGACTTGTCAATTTATATATATTAAAAGTGGTCGATGATTTTTGGATGGATATTTATTACGTATGATGATTTTAATTTACTGCTCAAGATAGATGTTGTCAAATTCAATTAAATTATAGATATTTGACTCACTTGTTTTAATTATAGATGATGATCATGTTATAATAATTATCTTGTTATTTAATCATGAGTTAAATAATTAAATTACTTACTCTATAATCATATGAGTTATTTAAGAGGCATCATATATTTAACTAATTAAATTGAAATAAAACATATTAAATTAATAAATGGAAGCAAAACAAGAAGCATTTTTAGAAGCAAAAAAGGAAGCAACAATGGAAGCCAAAATAGAAACAAACCAGAAGCAATCTTGGAAGCAAAATTGGTAGCAAAACCAAAAGCAAACCTGGAAGCAAAACCGGAAGCAAAATTGAGAGCAAAATAAGAAGCATTTTTTAGAAGCAAAACAAGAAGCATTTTTAGAAGCAAAAAAGGAAGCAACAATGGAAGCTAAAGTGGAAGCAAACCAGAAGTAATCGAATTTCTCACATGGGAAATTTTTTTGTTGTTGAACAACTTACAGCAAAGGAAGAATTGGAGACAAAATTTGTTGCAAAGAGGAGAGAGGAGAGATGCTTTACAATTTTTTTAATCAACGGGAAAGAGGCAAACCATAAGCAAACCAGAAGCAAAAAAGGAAGCAACAATGGAAGCTAAAGTGGAAGCAAACCAGAAGTAAGTGAATTTTATGAAATATCTCCATGCCTTCATTTTATATTCTTAATACCTTTTGCTTGCTAGGGATTAAATATTTAATCCATCCCACTATGCACACAACTGAAATATTTTCCCAAAAAAAATTCCACTTAGTGAATAATTATTCACTTTTAACAAACGTACTCTCCGTGCACTTTCACGTGCATTTAAAATATTTGCATTTTCGCTTTATTTCACTTTACAAAAGTGAAAACTATCTTAAAAAAACTTATCGAGCAAATAAAACTTCACCTGTGTTGCACACACTTCAAAAAAAACATGCAAAATTCCCCTCTACCTATCGGGCACATTGAAAAACTTCCATGTTTTACTTTTAACTTCATCGGGCCCCTCTTTATATTTCCCCTTTGTTTTAAATTTAAAACAATACACTCTTTTAAATAATACACGAAGGCCTCTTTAATTAATACATCAGGCAAAATTTTCTCGTGCCTTTAACTTGCCTAGGCCCACACCCACATGGTGAAATCTCGTTCATCCCGCACAAAATAATGGGCGAGCACCTTCAACCCATGAGCTAGTGGGGAAGGGTGGAGATTTTTTTTCACTGCCTCATCTTCGGTCATTCATTTCATGCTCTATTTTCCCTAATCTCTCTTTGGCATTCAACAACTTCATCTGCAAGCATGGCTGCCATCTTTCTGCGGCAAGCATGGTGGCAAATCCATTGCAAAATACACAGATCTTTCACAATCTTCATTTGTTCAACGTACCTCACACCATCGGTTGGCTCTGGTCACCCTCCATACATTTTGCTCAAAACTCCATTGAGCATAATAGTTGTGCGTACCTTACTCCATTTGCTATTTTTTTTTTGAAGCATTCCCAACAAAACCACTTACTATTGAGGTTGCGTGTCTTCTTCAAGTGTGTCCTCTCCAAACACATTTACTTGAAGGCTTTGTTTACTTCTTATTATGCTCTGGTGGAGATTCACAATCTGCAAAAGGTGTTGAAACAAATATAATGCCAATAGCCGCATGAGGGACACCCTACTGTCACCTATACTTAGCAAGACAAAAAGGTATTGTGACTCGATTCCATGGTAATCACATTGAGACAAACCTTCATTCATTGCCCCACCATGCCCTTTTAGCTGCATTTGCAGCCAACTTTCCATGTCACCACATTGACTGAGGGTTTTATCAAACATTTCATATGCCTTGTCTAAGTGCGTCCCACACACATTTGCTTAAAATTTACTAAAGTTTTTTTAAACAAATCATTTTGTGAATATATCTTGCAGCCATGGTATTCCCTGTGACCACATTTGTTGTCTCACATTTATGTGGAAGTCTTTTTTCCCAGTAGACCGCGTGCCCCTCCAAATGCATTTGTTTGAGATTTCTTTTTTAGGGCTTTCCAACAAATCCATTTAGGGCATGCACCTTCTCCTTATGCGCTGGATTAAGTATATTGTGTAGGTCTGAATGTTCCCTTTGCACATAGTCTTATTTGTAGCATCGAATGGAAAGGACGGATTACTGAGGGAAAGAATTTCTTTAAGATTGCAATAGCATGTATCCAGGTCATCATTTAACCAATATATATGATCAAATAGATTGGAATTTCTCCCCTATTCAAGTTCTGCCTCTACTGTTGCAATGCCAGTCCCATACACATTGCCATGGACATTTACAGACTCGAGGAACTCTCCTTCCTAAACGTTCATCTCCATTACTTTGCAATGGGTAGAGTGATAGCATACTCTATCCATCTCTTTCTAATAATCTCTCCATGATATCCCCTTGTATCTGGCACAGTAGCTGCCCCACACTCAACAAAAATAAAAACACTTATTTGTCCCCATAGCAACATGTTACCATAGAGTCATTTAGCCTCACACAGTGCATTGCCCTATTTGCCACAAAATACACACTCTCAATCCTTCTTGAAGAGTGAGGTTGCATTCCATAGATCCATTTTCTCATTAAAAAATGTTGCATAATAATTCTACTCACATGTGGAGAGTAACATAATAATTCCTTGCATTCGATTCACATTGTGTAATTTGAAATGTTCTTGTTGCTTTATGTCAAACATATTTGTTGTATGTCTATGTTTTTCCATTGATTAGGAATGTTAGAAGATTAATCTTTACTTGGTAAAGGTTATTCTTTAATTGTAATTATTTATTAACTTGTAGGAATATTCCAAAGGAATCCCTACAAATCATTTGTCCTTTTTGTCATCTCACACATGTGTGAGGATGGCTTATTTTTAATTCCTTTATTAAGGAATATTTGTAACCACCTCCTTAAGAGGTGACACTTTGCACACACATAGATGAATGGTGGCATTCATTGAGTTGGGAGTTACATTATAACTCCTTCTTCTCACCTCTACTTATTGAGGTGCCTCTCCTCCCATTCTTCAAGACCTCAAGCGCAAGTGTTTAAGCCCTCCCTTGTATTTCATTCTCTTTAGCATTTTGCCTCTGTCCATAATATTGTTTTTCTTATTTTTTCCGCCAAATTCTTTTAGGTCCCTCCTTTGTTTATGCTTGGTTTCATACTTCAATTTATTTGTATCTTCCTTCCAAATTGTTCGCTTTATTAGCACCCCTTCCCATTGCTCTTTTATTTCCCCTTCATGGTATTTGCATTACTAATACTTTGTGAGCTATTTACCAGATTTTTTTTTTTTTTTTTGGAGGCACTCAAAGAGAAAAAGAGAAGAGCCAAAAGTCTAATCTTGTTTTTTGTTTGATATATTTTTCTAACCATTGTGCAGGATTTCTTATCTAAATATTTCTAAGTTTTTTAAATTTCAAATTTGTGCAATATATTTTGCATGCATGATTTATTTATTTATTTTTGTATAAAAATTTAAAAATCCATTTTTTGCATATTAATTTTTTTGTAAAAAATCATGTTTTTTTAGGGGCTCTAACTCTAGTTCAGAAAATTCTTTTTAGAAAAAAAACTAATCTATTTTTTTGCAAATCTGTATATTAGATCTATAAAAAAAAATCCATTATAATTTGCATGCATGTTTTTTGTGACTTCTTGTGTCCCCTCAAATAAAGGATTGAGAAGTTCGGCGACTTAGGCGCTGTCATAATTTGTATTGTTCAAATTTCGTGAAAACAACAATTTCTCGTGAATATTTTTTTACAGATCTGCGAACCCTTAGTTCCATATTTTTTTATTTTTTTTAAAGACTAATCTGTTTTTGTATCTAAAAAATCTCATATCTTATTTTGTGATCTTGTATGTTCACTGTAAAAATTTTAAACTCTAACCCTAGTTTAGAAATCTTTTCAAATAAATCTTTCTTTTTCAAACTTGACACCTTCTTATAGAAGTTTTTTTTTAAATAATAAATAAATATCTAAAACCCAAATTTTTATGCATACAGTAAATAATAAATTCAAATAAAAAAACTTTTGCAGCCCTTGCCCCTCTGTTGCTCAAACCATGGCTTTTTGTTGTAATATTGGCCCTTGAAAAAGCTGCTAAATATCCCCTCTGGCTTGCTGCTTCGTCTCTCAAAACCCGAAATTAAATTAATATTATATAACTTTAGTAATTTTTCATAATTTATATTCTTAATTTAATTTTATATTTAAATCAATTAATTTTTATTTTTTTAAAATCCAATTTATATTGATATTATTTAATTATATATTCTTTTGGATTGATTATTTTACAAATATAAGATATTTTTTCTCTAACTAAAAGGAGATTGTTTTTAATCAAAAGTGGTATTTTTTTTTTTTGTAAGCAAATATTTACAATACTTATTATTTTTCTCATAAAGTTGTGATTTTTTATTTTTGGCAATCATGTCAACTTTAATTCCTGAAATTAAATTAAATTCTTCTAACTATCATTCTTGGAAAACTCATATGCTTTATTTTTCGGTTTAAACATCTTTTAGATGTAGCTACAGATCTTAAATCTAAACCAGGTTCATCTGCATCCAAAGATGAAATCGAAAAATGGAATCTCAAAAATGAAGAAGCCCTTGGCCTCATAGGTATCTCCATGTCCCCTGAACTTTATGTTCACATTGGGACATGTACAACTGCCTATGAAGCATGGGACAAACTCAAAACAATTTATGATAGTACAAATGAATCAAGAAAAATTCAAATTCAAGATCAACTTGAAGATTTGAGGTATTCTGATTTTAAATCTATGGATGAATTTTTATTGAAATTTGATGCTTTAAATTGTCAATTGGATGGTTTAGGAGTTAAATTAGATAATATTAGATTAATTCATCTTATTCTTAAAAAGTGTCTTCCTAGACAATTTCAACAATTCATTACTAATATTCATGCTCAATTAGCTATTCCTTCTTTAGCTACTCAATTAACTTATGATATTTTTCATGATTTATTAAGACAAGAAAAGGCTAAGTTAATTCAGTTTGGTACTCTTAAGTCTAATGAACATGCTTTCTTGTCTAATCATAAGCAAAATTTTAAACCTCAATCTAAACAACAAAATTATAATTCCAAACCTCATTATAATAATGGCAATGATTCTAGAAAGTTTAACTCTTCTAAGAGACCACATTGCACTTATTGCAATAAGGATGGTCATTGGAAAAATACTTGTTTTAAAAAGAAAAATGAGAAAAAGCCTATGAATCAAAATAATCAACAGTTTCATAACAATGGTAATCAATCTAGACGTGCTTTTACATGTAGTTTTAATGTTTCTAAACCTTTTGAATGGGTTAATGATTCAGGTGCATCTCAACATGTTACTTTACATAAAAAGTTTGTTGTTTAAATAACTTCACAAGTACTTTATTATTGGACTTGATCAACCCAATAATAGTGTACTTGTTTTACTCAATTATATTTGGAATATGAAAAGGGGATATTCATGTAGTCATGAATGCATGAATATCATCTTAAATGACTTATTTGTACTTAATAATTATTCTCTTCATAGTATGCATTTCCCATTATTCCATCACAATTTTTTTTAATATTATTATCATTATTATTTATAACTTAAGGTGGATTGATTTGTGGCTTGAGAAATTATCATTCTCTCTACCTAAGTCTTGATCTATTGTAATATTTAAAACAAACCTAGTGTTTCCTTCTCAACTACAATTATGTTGTTTTAATAAAGGGAATTTGATATTTTATTGTGTCTCATTAATATGATATTATGCCTTATTGGTAAATTTGGCTTTTTGATGGATTTATTTCATCTATATTTTTGCAAATTAAAAGCTAATTGGAGTATTTTCCTTCTTGATGTATTTATTCCATCTATATATGTTTTTCAAATTAATCACTTTATCAAGTCTCAATGGAGCCTTTATATATTTATTTTATGCACTAGACGCATTTGCAGTAATGTTTCATAGGGAGCCCTATCTATAATGAATCTTATATTTTATCAAGTCTCATTGGAGTTTTGGGACCCATGGAAAATATTTCCATCCACTTTGATGGTATGCACTTACTTATTTATGATGAACTTAGATCTATTTTCTTAATTGATGGGGATCAAGTTCTTGAAACTCTTATGTTTCATTATTTTATTGAAGGCAATATGGTTTTTATACCATTATTAGGACTATTGATATTAATTTTTTTTAACTAAGGCACTATGGTTTTTTTATAAAACCATCTTTAGGACTAATTTTCAAAGTCCTTTATTATTAATCTTTATACAATTTCCCTTTACAATACAACAAATGATGTAGTGAGAGGAAACCTAGAACTATTATTGCAATGTCTAGATATATTGACATTTTATAATTTGGGTTATCCTTTCTTTCTATCTCATGGTTTCATTAAAAGTAAAAATGATCCAAATTTATATATTAAGCATAGTGAAAATGATATTGTGATTATTATTTTATATGTTGATGATTTAATTGTCACTTCTAGTTCTAACATTTTGCTTAGTGATGTTAAGTCTCAACTCAATCAACAATTTCAAATGAGTGATTTGGGCCTATTACATTATTATTTTTATGCAAAATTGGAAAACACCTAAAGTGTTGGATTGTTGTCTAGATTTATGTCTAAACCACAACAAACTCATTTTAAAGTTGCAAAAAGAATTTTAAGATATGTTAAAGGCACTCTTAATCTTGGTCTCTTTTACGATTCAAATTGTGATTTTTCTATAAAAGGTTATATTGATTTAGATTTAGGAGGTGATCCCAATGATGGGAGATCCACTTGTGGTTATTGTTTCTTTGTTGGATCAGGTGCAATCTCATTGAATAGTAAGAAACAACAATCTATTTCTCTTTGTTCTACAGAAGCTGAATATAAAGGTTGTACAAATGCATCTAAAGAAGCATTATGGTTAAGAAGATTACTTGAAGACTTGGGTCTACCTCAAAGGATCCTACTCCTTTATATTGTGATAATAAAAGTGCTATTGCTTTGGCAAAGAATCCAATTTTTCATGCAAGGACCAAGCACATTGCTCTTCAACATCATTTCATTAGAGAGCAAATTGAAGACAAGCAAATTTCTCTTTTGTATTGTAAAGGTGAAGATCAAGCTGCAGATATTCTCACCAAAGCTCTTTGTAAAGATAAATTTCTCTTCCATTGTAAAAATCTTGGATTACAACCCATTGAAGGGTTTGATGTAACCTCCCCAAGTAAAGCTTAAGGGGGGATGTTAGAAGATTAATCTTTTTACTTAAAGGTTATTCTTTAATTGTAATTATGTTTATTAACTTGTAGGAATATTCCAAAAGGAATCCCTACAAGTCATTTGTCTTTTTTTGTCATCTCACACGTGTGAGGATGGCTTATTTTTTAATTCCTTTATTAAGGAATATTTGTAACCACCTCATTAAGAGGTGACACTTTGCACACACATAGATGAATGGTGGTATTCATTAAGTTGGGAAGCATTATAACTCCCTTATTCTCACCCCTACCTATTGAGTGCTCTCCTCCTGGCCTTCTTCTTCAAGACTCCATGCAAGCTATTGGAGCTCTCTTTGTATTATTCTTTAGGCATTTTGTCTCCATTCATAATATTGGGGTTTTTTCTTGTTTTTTCCCCTTAACAAATTCTTGTGTCTCTCTTGCTTTGGTGGTGCTTGGTTTGGCTACTTCAATTTATTTGGTAATATCTTTCCTTCAAACAATTGCTCTTTATTAGTACTTTCCATTGCTCTTTTTTATTTCCTTTCAAGGAAACTTGAACAATATTAGCCTATATAAAATATTTTCTCTTTCAATATATTGGAGTTGTTCAAACAATCTAGCAAGATTGAGAAGTGTTATAACTTTATCCAATGGCAACCCAAGTGCAACACCATCTTCAAATAACTAGATGGAAGAAGTTTGTGATGATGAAAAATGACAACCCACTGATGAAATAGTGCAATTTAAAATTCATGTCTTTCATAATCAAAGTGTCCTTTAGCAAGAGCATGTCGGGTCCCCATGTGGACCCGACTAGAATTTTTTTTTGTTTTCAAACAACTTTTATGCTCAACTTGACTTGACACTACCTTTTGAATGCTCCTAGCATGAGAAATTGAAATGGGTTATCGTTGAAATTTGTTTTCTGGCACATTTGAAAAATGAGCAAAACTGGCCAAGTAGGCTCTGGAATCAACTTGGAAAACTGGGGAGACGACCTCATGAAGTCACAAAAACTTGCAGGAATGCAAACATCTGACTTGAGAATGGAGTGAAAAAGACGGCTCAGAGAAACATATCACGAGGTGAAAGATATTAACTTTCAAAGTTGCTCAGTTGAACTTTCTGCAACAACCTATTCAGAACCAATTAAAATTGACCAAATAACCTCATTGAAAAAATACCAAATCAACTCCTGGTGAGCCGCCACTGGACACAATAGATCATTTTGGTACAATGAGCACATGTGCAAGAGGAATTATCTTCAATCATCAATCTTCACGAGATACTAAAGGTCAAAGTTGACCTCCCTGAAAGGTTTCAGAAAATTGCAGGTGCAAAACTGAACAAATTGCATTTGGTTTTGGCCTGGTAAAAATAGCAAATCAACTCATGAGACCTTGAAACCGGACATGGGAGCACATTTTGGTATGGGGAATGGAGAGTGATAATCCTTTTGAAATGAAAATCATCCATTTTCAAAATGCAAGCTCAAACAGGAGGCTACTTTGCAAAATTAAAAGTTTGCAAACAACAAAATAGTGCCAAAACCCTCCAACTTTGCTTTTCGAAACCCTAACAAAACTCATTGTGGGAAGCTAAAAATTGACATGCTTGCTCACATATGTCACATGAATGGGCGTGTAAATGGGTTTTGCATGAAAATCAACTGGCATCAAAATATGACCCCTCAAAGTAGGCCATTTAGGCATATTCATTAGGCGCACTTCTAAAAGTGTAGAGGCAAAATTTTTGAAAATGGGCACTTCAAATTTGCAAAATTTGAGTGCCATTAGAAACAAAGAAACCTTTTTTCGCTGACTTTTGCACCATGAGATGAATCTAATTGATGGACTCAAATACACTAAAATCTAACACAAAAGTCAGCGCTAATTGTTTGTTGTGTTGTAGTGAGAGGTGAAGTATGGACACACATGACATCACAGTCATGAAGACTCAAAAACCTTTATGAAGGCATTAAGATAATTTCAAAGGTTTTTCAATGAAATGGCATATGGGAAAACAAAGAAGACTAAAGAGGTTTGCCATGTCATAGTTCATGTGAATGAGGGTGAGAAACCATTGATGGAAGAAGTTGGGTCCAACGAGATGCTCTCAAATAGAGAATCGGGATGGGATGATCTAAAAGAATGCAGCCAAAGCAAAAAATGTTAACTTCAAATGCTTCATCAAAACTATCTTGTTATATACTATGTTTAGTGACAACAAAAATCCTCCTCTTTGTATAAGACACCAAGAAATCTTTCATATTATTTATAGTGACATTAAGAAACTCTTCATAGAAATGCAATTTTGTGTGTAGATGGAAAGTTGTTTTTTTGTAAGTAGAAGATAAAATTAGATACACTATTTTGTAATTGTTGAGCAACAAATTGAAACTCAAATACACTATATGATGTGAAGGCTTGTATAATCTGTTACTCAAACTATTATTAATACAAAAAAAGACATTGTCATATTATAAATAATAAACTTCAATTAATAAGAATTAAATTATATTTCTAATTATAGAGG
>VDFB02381589.1:0-11120 GCA_007258455.2 Sequoia sempervirens | reverse complement strand
AAGCCAGAGGAAACTCTCTTCGTTTTATGAGTTTTGGCCATGCTTAGGCCGCACCAGATGTGTATTGAAACAACATTTTCTTTGTGGATTTTGGGCTCGACCCATAACAAAAAAATGATCATTATGTCTATTTGAAAGCATTTCCGTTTGTGGGTATCATTGTAATTGATTTTCTGTACTTTGAAACAAAACTGAAAGTGGGTATTTGAAATCTCAAAAGAGAATTGTGTTTTTTGGAACTTGGCTCAACCCAACATTTTGCATTTTGACAACAAACCCACATGTGGGTACCATAGATAATTGAGAATGGTTGTATCTCTACTCATGAAACATAGCTATTAATCTATTTCTGAAGGAAACTGAATTTCTTTGTTCTAAAACTATTCATATGGCTCAATCCAAACTCAGGAAACTTGCATTCATATTTTATTGCATTCTCCTTACTTGGGTATTCATTGTACTTGAATTTTCTGTATTTTGCAACTTGAACCCTAAAATGGGTACTCGAGATTCAAGTGTGTTCAGTTTATAAACTTGACCTTCTGCACTTTAAGAAGAAAAATGTACCTTCATTGCATCACTGTTAAAACTATCACATGGCCTCGACTGTTTAGAATTCAACTAAATCTAACCCAAATACCCAGTTGCATGCTTATCTGTGTTTAGTTATGGGCTCGACCCAAAACAATTGATGCTTTACTTTGTTATTCCTGTGTCCCTCAATTTTGAAATGAAGATAGTTTGACACTCTTGGAAATACTGCATTAATTAGAACTCCATATATTTCTGAAAAAATAGTGATCTCCACCTGTAACATCTTGCTTAAGATATAAAAGGTTAGTAATCCCAATAATTATGCAAAGTTTGGGTTTCTTTAATCATTCAGATTTCTTATCTTTAGCATGATTTTGTGCCTATCTGTTGTGAAAAGGAGGACCCCTTAATGTATATTATCTCTATGCTCATTCATTGTACGCACAACAGTATCTTTTTTATTTTCCTTAACCACAACACAACAACTTTTGTCTTCTGCCTCAAACATATTTAGATTGAAACATTATAATACTGTACACATCTGTTTTTAAAAGATTCCTCTTGTCACTGATTATACTTCAGGTATCATTGGCATGCCATGTTGAACTCTCATGCTTCCATAGTCTGATTTGGACAATTCTATTTGTGTGTACTTTGCTTGGCACTTATAACTCACTGAAAACAATTGAATGCACCTCATACTTTGATTGTTGTCCTTCACTAAACTCTTGCTATATGATCCGGTTTGAAGCTCCAACCCACCCAAGATGAATTGGTTGTCCTTTGTTGTAGCTTTTCACTAAATAGTACTCCATATTTAGATACAGTATCATTGATGCTTTGCTACTGTATCAAGTTGCTTTCCTTTGCATATCTAAAATGGTCTCCTTTCAAAATCTTTGATCTTACCATACAACAACATTGCTTTCTACTTTTAGACTTTATGTAGAGGCTTAGATTGAACATTGCAACACCACGAATCACCTTTACTCACCAGTTCCTATGCATGTCTAAAGCCTCAGAAGCACCATTCTGGAATGAAACTGCTAAACTAGAAGTGGCTATCATTTGTCATTTGAATGCACTGTCCGCATTTTGTGCTTTTGGGCAACATGGTTCTCTTCATGCATTTTTATGTTCTACTTATCAAACTGCCTTCAAAATCTGTTCTCTTTCGTGATAAAAGTTAAAACAAAACATTAAGGCATAATGTATTCCTGTTCACTATCCTTGACTTTAAAGAGAAAGAAATGATGAACTAAAACTCGCATGACATATGATTACGATCAGCATAGAAAATGAACTTATTTAGCAATACATAAATGTACTCGCTAAATTCCTGCGAACTAAAACTCACTATTCAGAAGCCTTTAGAAAGATCCTCGATTGCTATGAATTTGCACCATTATTTCATATTCTGACATGGTTCTTTGTTTTATTCTTTCAAATGTATTTCATTTCATTTGATGAATATGATGAAGTATCTTTCAAAATCATCCCATTTAATGAATAGGGCAGCATGTCGAGCTCTACCCTTGTGGGAGCCCATTTTTCTCCACATGCTTGGTCTTCGAATAATGTTTAGCTTCATGACTTTACCTATACCTGCACATGGAAACAAACAATGTTAGCATAAAAATAGAACATGATGATCATGATATTGTTATCTTTCCTTCAGCTCATTTCCTTCATACTGCACTTGATTGACTATTTCAATGCATTGTTAATAGTATGTTGTACTATTGTGGGTGCTCCATATAAGTGATATCATAGTCAGAGCCACTGACATCCCTCTTTTCCTCTTACAGGTTGACGGAGCTTAAGAAGACAAGGTGCACCATTTAGCGTCAAACGTCGATAATCAGGCAATGATGATTATGTTGTTGCTTATGTGCTTTCTTTTCTGCATCTTCAGTAGTGCAATGTGCTATTAGAAATGTATTGTAATAGTCACAGTTATATCCACGGCTTGTGTGGATCTTTGATTTCAATTCCGCTTTTCAATTAAAAAGAAAATGCATTTCATGCAATGTTGTAATTTCATTCTGATTGTGAAATCAAATGAAGCCTTGTAAAAATATGAGTTCTTTACGAAATGAATAAAAGCATCTAAAATGCTATTTTGCTCATGTACTCAATTCTGTATTTCTTTTAAATCTGCAACATCTGAATGGCACTCTGCAACTCCATAACTTCACTAAAATGCATAACTATTACTTAATGCAAAAAGTAATGTGAAACAACATTTAAAATCCAATCTGCAATTCCACTTTTTGGCAAATAATAATCAGCCAGCTCCTCCATTTGAGCTGAGGTGAAAAATATGTAACAGTTATGAATGTTGTATTATCTTTCTCTTGATGTAAAGCATTGCATAATCTATGAAATAATATATGAAAGGTTTTCAAGTAGTCTAAGGCACATGAATTTATATTGAAGAAGCTCCAGAGAATGCTCTACATTCCTCCACATTTGAAGATATGGCCTTGTGGTTTGGAAGTTAGATAAAGATGAGTGTGAAGCATGCATGTTTTTATTTTAGTGGATGAAAGTTAACACAAATGTTTTCAAAGCTAGTTGAGTGAAGATTGTGTTGTTGCAGTTAGGAAGGTTCAGAGAAATGATCTGTATTTCTCTGTAGTTGATATTGTGATCTTGTGGATTGGAAGAAGAGTTCAAATTGTCTATATGATTTCTCTTTTCAAGTTTCAGGTATTGAGATGTACCATAAGTTTGGTTTTCAATGTCTTATCTCCAGTCTATGTTTTTTGGGTTCATAAGAGATGTTGAGTTCAGAGTTTGTTTGCTTGCGCCAACATAATGTAGCGTGAAGTTGTAAAAGGGGTGTATGAGAATATTTTTTAATATCATTTAATGCTTGTAAAGTGATCCACATACTATTATCTAGCCTCTTTGATACCACTTGTGGTATGGAGTTAATGCATGGAAGGTTATACGTTAGTTGGGTTGGCTTGGTATGTTGAGTTGTTTGCGCCAAGTTTTTGTTGTGTGCACCAGAGTGGAGATGTGTGCTAAGGTAAAATATATCCAAATTATCTCCTAGTTTGGACCACATTTGGTTCCCTTTTACTGTGGATGTTTTGAAGCCAACTTATGGCTATTTCTTGATTCATGTTTACACGTTTCATCTTGGTCGACAAGGAGAAATTTTTTGAAGCTTGCGAAAGGTATAAATGAAAGATCAAGGTTGTTGCAAGTTAGACAAGCAAGTGTGAGGATGCAAAGAATAATATGAAGTGTGCTAAAGGGAGTGAGCCAAAGGTACCAGAGGTGTTGTGGTGGAAATTGATCAGTAGTTCTTGTCAAGTATGTTGAACTAAGGTTGTAGCCTCCTTTTGTAAGTGTTGTAATTTGTAGGGAGTTGTAGACTTTCTTTGTTTGAAGCCATAAAACTGTGTTTCAAGGAGTTGTGGCTTCCTTTGGGTTGTAGCCCATAAAACCTATTATAAATCTTGTTTTACTTGTGAGGCTGGATTTGGACAATAGCTCCAAGAAGCTTGCTCATTGTGGTTTTTCTCTTTTTTTCTCTACTAAGGTTTTTCACGTATATCTAGTGTTGCAGTTGTGTGCTTATGTTTTAAATTGCATTTGATACTTCTTTTGTTTAAGGTAGTAAGAAATTTTGTTTGATAAAGTTGAATTGGATAAACTTGTGGATATAATGATTCACCTCCAACACCCCCCCTCCCCCCCCGCTCCTCCTTAGTATATCATTGTGTTCTAACAAACTACACTTTTTCCAATGATAATCTTTTCACAAGTCATTCTGTTTTGGGAAAAAGATAGATTTAAAATGTTTTCAAATTGAAAAAATTTCAATGGATGTCTTTTTGTTTTCCAATGGCCATTAGATGCTAGCAATCTATATCTAGTATTTTCACTCATATGCATGGGTTGGGTCTTAAGAAAACATATAATTATGCTCTTGGAGTAGATTTGTTTGGAGTTTAACAAGGTTTTCTTATAGTTAGAGAATTAGTAGTTGTGAAGGGACTATGTGGACATGTTTACATATTCCAATATACATGTTGTAAGGTGATTTCACACTTGTTTAAACCTCAATTATGTTAGCATTAGACATGAAAATGTACTTTTTCCAAAAAAATCTTCCCTTTGAAGTTTTATCTTATTTTCATGGTGTGTGATCTCTGCAATTGTATTTCCACTTTCGCTTTATTATGAGCATGTTAGTTTCAATGTATTTATTAAAAATGATGTTATATATACAATGTTGAGAGACTATTTAGTTAAGATGAATTAAGGGTACCTATTATTGGTGAGATCTATGGGTAAAGCTTCAACTCATTATGTACAATTGTGTACCATATAAATGACATATGATCTCACACATGCAAGTTGAATGATAAAACATAGTAATGTCAATCTCTTCAAAGACAATTATTGATTGTAAAAATAGTAAACAATAGAAGGGGAAAACCCACTTTCTTTTCAACTCTATTTTTTAAATTTCAAGGTCAATTTTTATGTAACTTGATCCACAATTGTGCAAAAATAACAATCATAAATATCACAACAATTCAATTGACACATAAGAAAGAAAATTAGTGGCACACAGTAGGCTATGATTCACATATACTAGAGCTAACAACCTCATTGGATTTGATTTGAATATTGATGTGCTTACTATCATGTTTTGAGTAGCCATGGTTGAGATTATGTTAGTATAGATTGCCTTTTATATATGCAACTTTAAATAATTTTACATGTCGCTAATTGAAATACTAGGCTATTTGATTGATGACATAGTATTTGGCTATACACAATCTTCTCATCCTTACTTTTCAAAGACATGAGGATTCATGAATTCATATCAAACCACATTGGTGAGGTGGATTACATGTAGATTTGATTTGTTGCCATCTATGGTGATACGTTTTTTCATTTCACTTGTAATTTTTCTAAGATGATAGAAGAATTGATATAATTATATTATCCTTGAGCTTTTAATAATGATGATGAGCTACATCATGCATTGCTTTAGTTTGTAAATACAAATAATATGACATTATTCTTATGGTGATCTTTTTATTAACTTGTTCTAAAAACTATTGTTTTAATAAACAAATTTTTATTTTATAATTATTAATATGATACATTTCATAGTATAATTTTTAACCATATTTTTTTCTATTTGTTAAGTGAATAATTATTATTATTTTTTAAAATAATAACTTTAAATAATAATAAAATATCTATAACCATTACTAAAAATTAAATGATTTAATAATAACAATAAATTACTACTTTATTTCTCTTATATATAAGAAAGATTAGAATATTCAATATTACACCTAATAATAAAAAAACTATATTAAACAAAAAGCTTACAATGTGCATCAAGTCTAGAGGTCGTAACCCGGTAGACTTAAGGCCACAAGTCACAGAGCAAGCATGAAACCCTGTTGGACTTTATATAAATAAACTCCCTCCGTAATTGAACTGCAACCAAATACCCATACTTTTATTTCCCAAGTCATTTACATGGTAATAAACACACTGATGATCATATACATATAGCCACTATATCCAATGTACTCTGTATTCCTGATATTGTATGCTAGAGAATATCTGAGAATCTTTCTTTTAATTTAGGGCAGAAGCATAGGAACTCAATTTATTGGAGAAGTTCCGTTGGTCTTGCTCCGATAGAGTCACTTTGAAGCTATTCCACCACTTCATGAAGGTACTATTACTGGACAAAACCTCTAAGGAAATCTCATGTCCATCCATCATCTTCTCCAGTCGTTTCTGAAAGGCTCTTAGTTCTTCAGCAGTGCTGGAATCAGGAACTCTGAGAGAATAGTTAGCGTCTTCAACATAAGCCCAAAAACATGAATCCTGTGTAAGGAAAGGTAGTTGGGTTCGTGCCCTTGGTTCTGTTCTCCCTTTTCTCTTCTTGCCGTCCAACCATTTCTGAAGAAGCTTATAACGTCTAGGTCTGCCATTAACAAGATAAGACCCAGAGTCTTCATGCTTACCAAGGCGATAATAATGTGCTATGTCAAGAGGCTCTACAAGCAATCTGTATTCAGTCCCTGCATCGATCCACTTATTTTGAGTTTGGAGATCCTTTGGCAATTCTTCTTTCTCCACTAATTCAGTTATTCTATCCCAGAAAGCAGCAAGTTTCAGCCTGCTTTTGTTTGCATTCAATTGAGCAAGTTTGAGCTTTGCATTCAATTCAGCAAATTTGGGCATGCTTTCGGTTGCATTTGACTCAGCAAATTTGGGCATGCTTTCCGTTGCATTCGACTCAGCAAGTTTATTCTCTCTCTTGTGTGTCTTGAAGCAATCATAGTAACCAGGCAAGTTATCCTCTTCACATATTGTTTTATACCATTCCAGCTCGGCAATGCAGTCCTGCATCTCGTCCAACTTTATACTCTGTTGCTCCATGTTTGTGGTCAATTTATTTTTATTGTCTTCAATGGCTTTTAGTCCAAGCCAAGCTTGAACATTCTGTGAAAACAACAAAAATACATGTAATTTGTTAGTTTTATGTTATTAACTAGCTAGAAACAAGACAATGGGATGTGTTTTACCAAGGATTTGGACAAGGTTTGCATTTCCGAATGAAACGAATTGTGAAGTGAAGAGATATGGATAGGACAAGTCCAAGGACACTTGAGCAGAATATTTACTTTTATAGATTTGTTCATCTAATTGATGTTCCAAAGCTTATGAAGAGTAAATTTCATAAATTAAATCTGAGCTATTCAAGGTATGTTTCACAAAGATTTCACAACTCATTCAGTAAACATATCTTTTTATAGTGTGGGTTGCCTGTAGTGTCAATAAGAGTACTTTATTAATAGTCTAACATGAAAGAAAATGTGAAGTACTTATAGTAGTTTCATAGTTATTTTAGAAAAAAAATTATTAGTTTCCACTCAATATTATAGGGTGGTTCTCTTTCTAGTGGTTTTCTCGGTCTATCTATCTAGTGAGTGGAAAGGGGCTCATAGACATGAGAAATGACGAACCGAATGAGAGCATTAACAATGCTAATAGGACTATGTTGGCTACAATGAAGAATACCAGATTAATTTGATAGGTCAGATTAATAGAATGATGATCATTCCAACAAGGATTAAATCCTTTAATGTTGTACTTTTATCATAATATGATTATCAAGATAAAAATATGTTGATGCTTATAACCTGCTGCTAATGGGTGAGATCAAGATGATGCCTGAAATTGATCAATGTGTATGGTAATAAGCCTATAAAAGCATGAGAGGTTGGTAAGGTCATTAACCTTCATTTGGTACCTGAACATGGTTCTCCTGTGCATTACATTGTGTTTTCATGTGCGCGTGGCATAAGTAATCTGCTCCTTCCGAGTTTGGCTTAGGGAAGAACATAAGCGTTAGAGAGCTTAAACCCTAGAAAGTCATCCAGGTTGAACTTTTATATGACAAGTTCATTGTATGTCTTGAGACTGGCAGATGGTGTAAAGGATTCAGTAGTTTGGCGTCTTATGTTGGTAGGTTTGCTGTGTTCATTTTGAATTAGTCAACTAAATTATATAACTATTTTATACTGTCCTAATAATGAATGATGGAGTGTAATATAAAAAACAATACAACAATTGTTACAATTTTCTCCAGAAACATAAAAATCCTCTTAAATGGAATATGAAAGTCTAATGCTGCTCAGATTTTTGGTATTTTAACTAGCCTATGACTATTCTTACAAATATTTTAATTTAATTTATTTTATCATAACTCTGTTCTTTTCTGAATTCACAGTATAGTAAGAAAACGTCTAAAAACAGAAACAAAATTACAAAATTAAAGTTTTTGTTTTACCTGATTACCAATCCCCATTGCTTCCAACTGCAAATCAATTCTAACCTCAGCTGCCGAGGATTTGTCAGATTTCACAGTCTTTGAATATGATGCTGTTAGACCTGAACTTTTGGATATGTGCTTTATTGTTTTATCGTACTCTATGTGCTCCATAATGCAAACCCCAAAAAGTTTGCTGTTTTCCAGAGCAAAATACAACATATGCAGTGTAGTTTCTGTGTTTTCTATACAGCATACACTGCCACTGCTGGAACAGAAGACATAATAACCAAATGGCCTGTAGGGACTCCTTTTGATAATGTCTTTTACAGCACCTCCTACCAAATTAGCAGGTCACAAAACAAGAGCTGTAGTCTCGTGTGTTAGTACTTGAGAAGCATCACCGATGACCTGTTTTATAAATTCCTGAGAATTGTCTTTTGAGAGTGGGTGGCTTCCATCTTGGACTAGCTTCTGATTTTCTGTCTTCTGATTTTCTGCCTTGATCGGATTCTTCATAGAATAGTACCAGTAGGGCAATAGTTCCTCCAGGGCTTTGGAGATGGGTGGTGATTTGAAAGGCGAGAAGCAAATTCTGGGGACAATGTCATGCCTTGAAACTATATGGCAGAAGTAGGGAGACCAATTTTCTCTTTCAATTGCTTTGGCAAATATCTTGTCTCCCACTAACGGACACCCAAATGTGATGCACAGTGGAGAATTTGTATTGTACTTCTCTAGTGTCCAAAGTGTCCACAGGGATGCTGTTGCTCCACCGAAGGAATGGCCGGTGAAGATTATAGTTTTTTTCTCATTCCAAGCTTTGAGAATCTGCACGGTTATGCTTTGTTAGGATGATAACAAAAATAAAATGACAAGAGCAGTGCTTAGCACTTTGCTTTTATTTTGAAAAGGGCTTCTATTAGCAAAGAAACTGACGTTGTAAAATTGTATGTTAATTGAAGAACAAGACTTCCTTAAATAAATCAATTTACTTGTAACGCAAATCCACAAGAAAACATGAAACTGGGCTGTTGGGTGAGGCACTCTCAATTTTTGATTTGTTTTAGGCTTTCTATGGCAGGTTTAGTAATTGGACTCAAAATCATCAAAAACCCCAAATCAAGTGTTGGGAACGGCGCTCACAACTTTCTGATCTACCGTAACCTCTATAATTTGACTTGAAATATCAAAGCTGAAGGGTCGGTGAAGCACTTACCAATATTTTTTCCTCTCAAGCAGACCTTCCACACCGAAACACTTATCGGAGATTTTGGTTTATTGTATCCTCTCTCAAAGATCAGTTTTCAGAAAAATGTCAAACTGGGAGAATAGAAAACTTATTTTGCCAATAAAGCAAAAGATAACTAAGCTCAATAACTAGTTGATTATCAGCTCAATAACTAGTTGATCATCATCTGAGGTGATAACTGTAAACAGAGAACGGCAATGTTTTGTATTCAGGGCTTCTCAATGGGCTGGGCTTCATTTCATGTTAACTATAATTCCAACAGGATTTTATGCCAACTCCATTCGTACCTCTCTATAATATGGGGGACTGCAATTTCTACCATGTGCTGTTTCTCTTTTCAAGTGACTGGAAAACCATTAATATTGTTTGACAATGCTCAGTGAAAAGAGTACGCCATAACAGATTATGTAAGGGTTCTGTCTGGGAAAGCAACAAGAATATGTTTTAGGAAAGGTTTGCAATGATCGATGAATTCAAACCCATGAAGCATGGAGAAGATGTGGGACCCATGTACATCTTAGCTAAGGATGTCTTTTTAATGTGTTTTTAATGAATTCAAACCCATGAAGCATTGAGAGATCCATGTACACCTGTGCTGAGGATACCTTTTAATGTGTTTCTAATGAATTCAAACCATGAAATATGAAGATGTGGGACCCACGTACACCTTTGCTAAGGATGTCTTTTAATGTATTTCCAATGATTCAAACCTATGAAATATGGGAAAGATGTGAGACAACTCATGTACACCTTTGCTAAAGATGTCTTTTAATGTGTTTCCAATGAATTCAAACCTATGAAACATAAGAAAGATGTGGTTACTACATACACTTTTGCAAAGTTTTAAAAATCACAAATGAAACTCCATTAACATATATACTTAACATATATACCCGAGCGAAAATGTGGAGGCTGGTTGATGATTTGTAGTTTATACTAGTTTCTGACAACCCCAAAGGCCTTTATGAAATGACTATGTCAGGATTTCACGCTTACCACACTCTATTGTAATTAGATTACAATACTACAACTCTGCCCCAAATCTTGTTTCTTAACAAACGTTGGGATTTCATAACAAATCTACAACTCGGCTTAAAAGTTTAATCCCCACCAGTTAGCAAATACAGAGATTTCGGGTTCTCCGCACTTGTTAATTACATTTCAAAGCTACAAATCCACCCTGAAACCCTGCCAGTTAACAACATTAGGATTTGGACTTTGCATGCAATGCTTGCAGAGATGCACTCCAAAAGCATTTGCATATATTATGAATAGGTCTCTGGGGCCCAAAACAGAAAGAGGTCAAAACTGGTACAAATGATGGTAAAAGATGTGAAGCTAATAGTGCAGGTTGGCACCAAGAGGTATACTTGTCATACACAGATCTAAAACCTAAACATCATATGTTGCTATGACAAGTGTCTTTGTTGGATATTTGTAGAAAGTTTTATCCTATAAAATATTTTTAAGGGAAAAATTACAGACCCATTGACAAAGGTTGAG
>VDFB02381588.1:0-26004 GCA_007258455.2 Sequoia sempervirens | reverse complement strand
GTGACTACGATTGTGGATGGCACTGTAGTTCTCCATTTTATATGCGTGTTTTCTCACATTTCACGAACCTTCATTTTTCGTTGAGTTATAGCTGTATTTAGGAACCCGCTCGTATTTGAGTTTACGTATGCCATCGATCAACTTTGTTGACTATAATTGTGGATGCACTATAGTTGTGCATTTATATGCGTGTTTTCTATCGCCTTTCGTGAACCTTCATTTTTTGGTGAGTTATAGCTGCACTTAGGAAACTTTGTATTTGAGTTTTCTTGGGCCATCGATCAACTTTGGTGACTACAATTGTGGATTGCATTGTAGTTGTCCAATCTATACGCGTATTTTCTATCGCCTTTCATGAACATTCATTTCTGATTGAATTATTGCCGCATTTAGGAAACCGCACGAGTTTGAGTTTTCATGGGCCATCGATTAATTTTGGTGACTATGATTTTTTTTTTATTTTTTTTTTAAAAGGGGGTAAAAATTTATTGAATCAACCAGCAAAGTACAAAAGAAAGGGCCACAAGCCCAGAAGGGAAAACAAAACTAACGAAAGGAAGCCCACAAAGGGGCACAACTAGTCCTCCATATCTTCCTTGACTAGCCTCTCAAGATCCTGAACATAATCCGGAGGCAAATGGGCCCAATCTCCTGCCATCCATCCCTCCCTGCGGTCCGAAGCCCACTTAGCCAAGCAATCAGCAGCCCTATTCCACTCACGAGGAACATAGCAGAAAGAGATTGCATCCAAAGAAGCACTCAGCTTAAGAGTTTGCCTACCCACCACAGCCAGATGCCAATCCATATTCTCCATCTGTTGAAGATTCAGCATATCCACCACCACTTGGGAATCAGACTCACAGATAATCTTACTCCATCCCAGAGCACATCCTCTTTCAAGAGCCAAGAGGACAGCAAGCGCCTCCATATAATTATTGGTCTGTAACCCCTTATAATAAGAGAAGAAGAAAATAACCTCACCAGAGCAAGCCCTGCCAATTCCTCCAACCCCAGCATGCCTCAGATTTCCCCTGGAAGACCCATCAGTATTGATCTTAAGGGTTCCCAGAGGAGGGAGGGACCACTTTCCCTCCCTACAAACCTTGCTTTTAGCTTGCTTGCTTGTAACCTGTTGCTTCTTACACAGGGCATCACTACAACCAGCACAAGAAATATTCAGGTTGTGAACCACTCGCACATCTCCAAGATCAATATCCTTAGAGAGATCACACTTCACAGCCAGGGTTTCCTGAAGCATATTTATCACTTGCAACCACACCTGTTGCACCATCTTTGACTTATCTTGAAATATCCTGCGGTTCCTTTCCAACCACACCTGCCAGATAATAAATCCTGGACCAATGTCCCAGGCCACCTCAAGAAAGGAGGTCTTAGAAGGGGGTCTACCAATACTATTCCAGAACTCAACCAGAGAGTTAGCATGAATGCAAGCATGCTCCCAAGCTTCCCACCACCAGTGCCAAATTACCCTGGTGAAAGAGCAGTGGAAAAAGAGATGTGAGCTATTTTCATCACTGCTATTACATAAAATATAGATAGAAGGCCCATGAAAGCCCCTCTTCTGAAGATTCTCCCAGGTAAGGCATTTATTTTGCACCACTAGCCACAAGAAAAAATTACATTTAGGCCAAGTAGACTTATTCCAAACCTGCTTCCACCAAGAACTGTCAATCCTATCAAAAGCTAATCTTTCTAACTCTTGATAACCAGATGCCACAGAAAACTTTCCCTTCGGATTAGGTCCCCAAGCCAGGGTATCAGCTTCTCTCAAAGAGTTACAAGCTCTACCAACAAGAATCCTAGCAAGAGTCTCCCTCTCACCCTCAGAGCCCCCTAGAGGCCATTCACAAGGTTCTTTCCATGTAGCTCCCTCGCCACGACCCACCCTTATAGTCACCTTAAAATCCTCAACTTTACTCCAGCCAGCAGCAAGAAAATTATCACGAAGAGGTTGAAGGTGCGGGTATTGAGATAAGATAGGAGGGACTCCATCCCAAGAATCCTCCCAGAACAAGGCATCTGAACCCCGATTACAAATCTAGAAAAGACCCTTCTTGACAAGCTGCGCTCCTTTCTTCAGAGTATCCCAAACCATGGATCCCCTACTTGTCAAATTGTATCTTGGTACATCTTTCCCATTCACCCCACCAAGGTACTTAACATTAAGGATCTTAGCCCATCCTTGATCCTGGCAAGTGCACCATCTCCAAAAGAGCTTAGCAGCGAGAGCCCTACTGATCAAACTCATTTTCCGCAAACCAAGGCCCCCATCCTGCTTTGATCTGCAAACACAATCCCATTTGACCAGACTCCACTTGGAGGAAAGCAAATTACCTGTCCATAAAAATTGTCTGGAAAGGGAATCAAAATCCTTGACGAAGCTAGCCGAGACAGTCTGCACAAGACACCTATAGATAGGAAGAGCTTGGACAACTGACTTCAAAAGAGTCACTCTACCAGCAGTTGAAAGCCCCCGGTGAGTCCAATGACTCACCTTGCTCCGAAACTTATCCAAAATTTCCTGCCACACACCTCTTGCCAGTCTTTTGACGGAGAGAGGGATTCCAAGATACACAAAAGGAAGAGTTCCAATTTGAAACCTCAAGATCTGAGCAATCCTAGCTTGAATAAGAGCAGGGGTATTGAAGAAAAAGATATGAGACTTTTCTTTATTAATCTTTTGTCCTGAGGCTTTCCCATAAATATCCAGAGCTCTTCGGAAATTAACTGCCTCCTGAATTCTAGTTGCCCCCATCAAAGACGTATCATCCACAAATTGGAGGTGAGAAGAAGGAGGAATGCCATGCCCCCACTTCCAACCCTGAATCAGACCTTGCCTAACTTGAGACTTGAGAAACCTTCCCAAGCCCTCCGCCATGAAAATGAAAAGGTAAGGGGAAAGAGGATCCCCTTGCCTAAGGCCTCTGGTCACCCCAAAAAGATCAGTAGGTTCACCATTGATCAGGACAGCAAAAGAGGGTGAAGTAATGCAGCTCATCACCCAACTAATCCACTCCCTCCCAAAACCAAAGGCTTGGAGAACTTTTTGCAAAAAACTCCATTTGACCCTATCATAAGCCTTGGCCATGTCAAGCTTTATGAACATGGCTTTCTCCTTTGATGCCGCCATAGAGTGCACAACTTCCGCAGCTATAATAACCCCATCCAAAATCTGCCTTCCTGTAACGAATCCCCCTTGCTCCTCAGAGATTAGATTACTGAGCCATGGCTTTAATCGTTCAGCTATCACTTTAGTGATTATTTTGTACGTGACATTGTACAAAGCAATAGGTCTAAAGGAGTTAAGAGAGTTAGCACCTTCCTTTTTAGGGATGAGGGCAAGGAAGGTAGCATTCAAAGCCTTAAGCATCTGTTTATTGCTATACGATTCCTGCACCACTTCAAAGAGATCCATCTTGACAATATCCTAAAAAGCTTGAAAGAACTCTATAGGAAAACCATCAGGTCCTGGGGCTTTACCCTTTTTCATTCCAAAAACCAGTGCTTCTATCTCAGATAGAGAGACAGGTTTAATGAGAGCCTCATTCATTTCCGGAGTGACAATGGGGGGGATGCACTCCAACACCAAATCCTCCTCAACCCTAGCAGGATCGGAGTCCTCAGAAAATAGACTGCCAAAAAATCGAGTGGCCTCAAGGGCAATCTCCCTATGAGAGAATTGAGGGCACTCCCATGTCTTCTATCTTTTACAGTGTTGTGGAAGAACTTAGTGTTTTTATCCCCTTCCTGAAGCCAATCGATCCAAGCTTTTTGTTTCCAATAGATCTCCTCGCGAAGCTCCCATTCTTCCAATTCTCTCAGCGCCATAGCTTCTTCTCTAAATAGCCCATCAGATAGACCCTGCTCTCTAATTTGACGAGTAATAGTGTCCACCCTCAGCTGAGCATCTCTCTTAGCTGCGAAAAGGTTGCCAAAAAACATCCTGTTCCACCTTTTCAGCTTAAACTTAACAAACTGTAATTGCTTAACAAAGGAAAACATAGCAGTGCCATAAGCAGGCTTCCCTTCCCCCCACCAAGCAAGCATATGATCCTGAAGAGAGGCATCCCTCAACCACATACGCTGGAACTTAAAAGAGGGATTCTTTGTCATTCGAAACTTAGAGGCAGACAAAAGAATTGGCCAGTGATCTGAACCTCTCCAGTCCAAAATCTCCGATCTGGTATTCCAACAATCCGCCATCCAGTAGCAGGACACAAGAAACCTGTCTAACCTTTCTGCTATCGCCTCTGCCCCACATCTTCTATTATTCCAAGTGAACAAACCATTGGAAGATGTAATATCCACAACCTTCAAACTTTCAATATTACTTCTCAAAAGGCTTGCAGAGGGGTCAAGCCTAGGATTACCTCCACGCTTCTCTTCCAAACTTAAAACTACATTAAAGTCTCCTACTATAATCCACGGGAACAAAGGAGCAAAGGAACGAACATATCCTATATGTGACCAAAGTAAAAATTTTCCCATGAGTCAGTTGGAGCATAGACATTAGTGAAGAGAAGAGTCTCACCGGTTTCACAACAGGTGGCCACAATAGAAATAGAAGACCTACTAGATATCCACCAGAGTGGGACCGGCTTGCTAGGATCCCATAACAGAGCCAAACCTCCCGAACATCCTTGAGCACCAATACATTGACAAAGACTTCTAGGCCAAATCTTAGCAACCGTGGAAAGCATCCTTTCAATAGATAACTTAGTCTCCTGAATAAAAACCACCTCAGGTGAATAAGACTTAATCAATTCCCGAATAGCCTTTTGTCTAGGGATGCTATTCAACCCCCTTACATTCCATGAAAGAACAATCATTTCTGAGATAGAGGAAAGTGGAAATCAATGGTCTTCACAGAGCCAGACTCCACTAAAGTCTCTCCTACTAACTTCACCTTTTCCTGGTCTTTCTTCCTCCCCACCTTAAGAGACTTCTCTGAAGCATCTTTTTTAATAGTCTTTTGATGAATACCTAAAACAGAAGGGGATCCCTTGCTTTTGCTCTCCTCCTGCCGATCTTTCCCAATTCAAGACTTAGATCGGGAAGGAGCAAAAATCTCCTGCAACTCCATGCCTCCACTGGCTCCCAATTCCTCCATCGGCCTCACAGGAGATTCTTTATCCATCTGAATCCCAATCACACCTTCCTGTGGATTGGTTTGAATGACATTGTCCTCCTCCCCACCTATTTCCCTTGCCTCCAAGAGATCTTGTCCAGTAGGCATATTAGCAATAGTTCCATCAAACTGTTCCAGATCATCTAGAGCATCAAACCTATTGAAAACCTCATCTACTTGTCTGTCTTTAAAGGTCCTCTTTTGGTCTCGACCCTTATTATGAGCTCTTACAGGAATGAAACCCTCCTTGTCCTCCCTCATGGGGGCCTTCCCTTTATCTTGATTAGGAGGTGCACTAGCTGACCTCAATTTTGAATCTTCTACAGGCTTAGATTTGGGACACATCCTCTGCAAATGCCCATATTCATGACACAAACGACAACGAAACGGTAGTGTTTCATAATCAATCTGTTGAATCCAAGAGCTTGATCCCAACCGAATTTCTATAGAATCAGGCAAGGGCTTATTCAAATCAATTTCTACACATACTCGGGCATAGGTAATTACCTTCTTTTCCATAGTTTGTCTTGAAGGACCCACTGGTTTTCCAAGCTGGCTTGCAACTAAGCTGAAAATGTCCTCTCTCCAGAATTCCAAAGGAAGCCACGGTAACCGCACCCAAACTGGAACCCGTGAAGGAAGCTCTTCTGTAGGATTGAATCCAACATGCCAGGGCTTGATGAAAAGGCCCACTTGGTTGTAGAAATAGGGCCCTCCTTCAAATCTTTATTTCTGTCCGACATGCAAGAAAAAACCACTTGAAAATAGCCATTGGCTACCAACATTACATCCATATCCCCCTCTGGAGACCAAGTTCGTCGAGCCCACGATTCCAAAAAGGGAAAAGACACCTGGATCCCCAAAAACTTACAGATCAAAGCATGATTTGACAGATAATTGATATCGTCTACAACTGACTCAGGCTGAATCTCAACAATCGGCCTATTATCACTCTTAGCCAGACACCCATTCACCTTTGAAGGCCTAAACCCTCCAGACAGATAAGAGGGCTCTCCCATTCCTGATCCATTTTCACCAAAAATCGGATTTCCATGCACAAGCACCGATGGGCTGCCTTCTGCCACAGTATCCTTAAAAGACAACCCCTTGCCCCCAAAAGGAATCCCACAAGGAGCCATGCAGGACCACAAAAGAAAACACCGGAGGGGAGACCACAGTCCCACCACCACAAAAAGAAAACCCCAACCGCACAACCCCACTAGGGCATGCAAAGAGCAAAGCCCACACCCCCCTTGAAGAAACAAGAAAAACCCCCCACCAACAAAGGAAGTCAACCAGGAGGAACCGCAGAAGATAAAAAATGAAGAGAGGCCCACGGAAACCCCCGAACAAACGAGCTCCTCCCACACCTAAAACCACCCACACACAGCAAAAAGGGAGCCCCCACGTATTGAAACCGGGCGCCACCCACACCTGCGCAGCACATGCAAGGCGAATCAGCAAAAGGAACAGGCTACAACCCTTACCATGCCGCGGGCCTGCTGTTCTTCTCCCACACGCAGCTCCTCATTCGCCAATTCGTTCTCTCCATTTCATTCTACAATAGAATTTTAGTTATCAAGAGACATTCGGTGACTATGATTGTGGATTGCACTATATTTTTCCATTTTGTAAGTGTAATTTCTATTGCCTTCCGCGAAACTTCATTTTTTTTAGTTATAGCTGTATTTAGGAAACCACTTGTGTTTGAGTTTTCTTGGTTCATCGATCAGCTTTGGTGACTATGCTTATGGATTGTAATGTAGTTTTGCACTATGTATGCATATGTTTAATCGCCTTTCACGAAACTTCAATTTTTTCTTGAGTTATAGCCGCATTAAGGAAACCAGTTGTGTTTCAGTTTTTGTGGGCCATCAATCAAGTTTGGTGACTATGATTGTGGATTACACTGTAGTGGTGCAGTTTATAGTTGTATTTGCTAGCTCATTTCGTGAATCTTTATTTTTCTTTGAGTTAGAGCTACACTTAGGAAACTGCTCATGGTTTAGTTTTCGTCGGCCATAGATCAACTTTGGTGTTTACGGTTGTGGATTGCATTCTAGTTGTCCATTATGTGTGCATATTTTCTATTGCCTTTCGCGAACGTTCATTTTTTGTTAAGTTATAGCCGCATTTAGGAAAACATTTGTGTTGGAGTTTTTGTGGGCCATATATCAAATTTGGTGACTACGATTGTGGATTAAACAGTATTTTTGCATTCTATACGCGTATTTTCTCTCATTTTGCATAGTTTCATTTTTCATTGAGTTATAGCAGCACTTAGAAATCCACTCATGTTTGAGTTCTAGTTGGCCATTGATCAACTTTTGTGACAATGATTGCGTATATGACTGTAGTTGTCAGTTGTATACGCATATTTCTTAATCGCCTTTTATGAACCTTCATTTATTTTTGAGTTTTTGCCGCATTTAGGAAAATGCTCGTGTTTGATTTTTTGTGGGCCATCGATCAATGTTGGTGACTACGATTGTGGATTGCACTGTAGTTGTCAATTATGTACGCGTATGCCTTTTGTGGATTTTCATTTTTTTTTGAGTTATAGCCGCATTTAGGAAAAAATTCGTGTTTGAGTTTTCATGGGCTATGTATCAACTTTGGTAACTAAGATTGTAATCACTATAGTTGTACACTCTATATGCTTATTTTCTATCGACTTTCGATAAACTTCATTTTTCGTTGAGTTATAATTGCACTTAGGAAACGCTTGTGTTTGAGTTTTTGTGGGCCATCGATCAACTTTGGTGACTACAATTTTGGATTGCACTGTAGTCATTTTTTGTTGAATTATAGCCGCATTTAGGAAACTGCTCGAGTTTGAGTTTTCATGGGCCATCGATCAACTTTGATGACTACGCTTGTGGATTACTTTGTAATTGTGCATTCTGTATGCGTATATTCTATCAATTTTCATGAACCTTTATTTTTGTTGAGTTACAGCCGTATTTAGGAAACCACTCATGTTTGAGTTTTTGTGAGCCCAATAAACAACTTTGGTGACTACAATTGTGTATTGTATTGTAGTTGTGCATTATGTATGCACATTTTTTATCACCTCTCATGAACCTTCATTTTTTAATGAGTTATAGACGCATTTAGGAAAACACTCATGTTTGAGTTTTCTTGGGATATATATCACCTTTGGTGATTACGATTGTGGATTACACTGTAGTTGTGCATTCTATATGCATATTTTCTATCATCTTTCGTGAACCTTCATTTTTTGTGTAGTTATAGCCTCATTTAGGAAGCCCATCATGTTTGATTTTTCGTGGGGCATCGATCAACTTTGGGGAATATGATTGTGGATTGTACTGTACTTGTCCATTATGTACCTATATTTTCTATTGTATTTCGTGAACCTTCATTTTTTGTTGAATTATAGCCTCATTTAGGAAACCCAGATCGTTTGTTTTTTGAAAAAATAACATGTTCTTGAAAAAGATAGATTTTGTTGAAAAATAGAAGCAATAGAGGCAACATAGGCGAATTGTTTGAATCTTTTTATGAGAAATTTGACAAATGGGTTTTTTAGAGAATGTCATTCTCAGTAGATCCAAATTGTCCTCTTTTCATAAAACTACTTTTTAACCAATATGCAAGAACCCCTAAAAAATAGAATCATTATAAGTAGACCCAGATCGTCCTTTTTTCGAATAACTAATTTTTCACTCAACAAAAAAGGAAGGTTCATGATACGCTATAGAAAATATGCGTACAAAATGGACAACTATAATGTAATCCACAAGCATAAGTCTGGCTATAACTCAACAAAAAATGATGGCCCACGAAATCTCTAACACGAGTGGTTTCCTAAGTCCGGCTATAACTAAACAAAAAATGAAGGTTCACGAAAGGTGATAGAAAATACGCATATAGAACGAACAACTATAATGTAATCCACAAGCGTAGTCACCAAAGTTGGTCGTGACCCATGAAAACTCAAACACGAGCGGTTTCCTAAATGCGAGTATAGCTCAACAAAAAATCAATGTTCACAAAAGGCGATAGAAAATACGTGTACAGAATGGACAACTACAATACAATCCACAATCGTAGTCACCAAAGTTGATCAGTGGCCCATGAAAACTGAAATAGGAGCAGTTTCCTAAGTGCGGCTATAACTCAATGAAAAATGAAGGTTCGTGAAAGGCGATAGAGAATATGCCTATAAAATGCACAATTAAAGTGTAATCCACGATCGAAGTTAGCAAAGTTGATCGATGGCACATGAAAACTCAAAGAGTAGCGGTTTCCTAAATGCGGCTATAACTAACCAAAAAATGAACATTTCTGAAAGTTCATTAAAAATATGTGCACAAAATGCACAACTATAGTACAATCGACTATCGTAGTCACCAAAGTTGATTGACGGCCCACAAAAACTCAAACTTGAGTGATTTCCTAAGTGCGGCTATAACTCAATGAAAAATGAAGGTTTGTGATAGGCAATATAAAATACACGTATAGAATGCACAACTATAGTACAATCCACAATGTAGTCACCAAATTTAATCGATGGACCACAAAAACTCAAACACGAGTGGTTTCCTAATTGCAGTTACAATTCAACGAAAAATGAAGGTTTCATCAAAATCGATTAAAAAAATGCGTACAAAATGCACAACTACAGTACAATCCACAGTCGTAGTCACAAAGTTGATCGATGGCCCATGAAAACTCAAATACAAGCGGTTTCCTAAATTCGGCTATAGCTTAACAAAAAATGAAGGTTCAGAAAAAGCGATAAAAATGAAAGTTCGGGAAAGCCGATAAAAATGAGGCTATAACTCAAAAAAATTGAAGGTTAACGAAAGGCAATACAAAATTAGTGTTCATAATGCACAACTACAGTGCAATTCACAATCATAGTCACCAAAGTTGATCAATGGCCCACAAAAACTCAAACAGGAGTAGTTTCCTAATTGCGGCTATAACTCAATGAAAAATTATAGTTTCCTAATTGTACAATCCACAATCATAGTCACCAAAGTTGATCGATGGCCCACGAAAACTCAAACATGAGAGGTTTCCTATATGTGGCTATAACTCAACAAAAATGAAGGTTCACGAAAGCCAATAGGAAATATGCATACATAATAGAGAACATTAGTGCAATCCACAATTTTAGTCACCAAAGTTGATCAATGGCCTATGAAAACTCAAACATGAGCTATATAACTCAACAAAAAATCAAGGTTTGCGAAAGGCGATAGAAAATACATGTAGAAAATTGACTACTACAATGCAATCCACAATCGTACTCACCAAAGTTGATCGATGGCCCATAAAAACTCAAGCATGAGCAATTTCCTAAATACAGCTATAACTCAACAAAAAAACGAAGGTTCAAGAAATGTCATAGAAAATAAAAGTAGAGAATGCTCAACTATAGTGTAATCCACAAGTGTAGTCACGAAATTTGATTGATGACCCCACTTAGGAAATTGCTCGTGTTTGAGTTTTCATGGGCCATCAATCAACTTTGGTGACTACGATTGTGGATTGCACTCTACTTGTCCATTCTATATGAGTATTTTCTATCGCCTTTCATTAGCCTTCAACTTTTGCTGAGATATAGCTGCATTTAGCAAACCGCTCGACTCTGAGTTTTCATGGGCCATCAATCAACTTTGGTGACTACGCTTGTGGATTACATTGTAGTTGTGTATTTTATACGTGTATTTTCTATCACCTTTCGAGAAACTTTAATTTTTCATTGAGTTATAGCGGCACTTATGAAACCACTCGTATTTGAGTTTTCGTGGGCCATCAATCCACTTTGGTGACTACGATTGTGGATTTCACTATAGTTGTGCATTATGTACGCATATTTTTAATTGCCTTTCACAAAGCTTCTCTTTTTATTGAGTTATAGCCACAGTTAGGAAAACGCTCGTGTTTGTGTTTTCCTGGGCCATCAATCAAATTTGGTGACTACGATTGTGGATTGTACTACAGTTGTGTAGTTTGTACGCATATTTTTAATCACCTTTGACGAACGTTCATTTTTTGTTGGGTTATAGCCGAATTTAGGAAAATGCTTATGTTTGAATTTTCGTGGGCCATCGATCAACTTTGGTGTCTATGATTGTGGATTGCATTTTAGTTGTTAATTATGTACATGTATTTTCCATCGCCTTTCGCGAACCTTCATTTTTTGTTGAGTTATAGCTCGTGTTTGAGTTTTCATATAGTTCTCTATTTTGTATGCATATTTACTATTGGCTTTCGTGAACCTTCATTTTTGTTGAGTTATAGCTCTATTTAGGAAACCTCTCGCATTTGATTTTTTGTGGGCCATTAATTAACCTTGGTGACTACGCTTGTAGATTACACTGTAGTTGTGCATTCTATACACGTAATTTCTATCACCTTTCGATAACCTTTATTTTTTGTTATATTATAGCCGCATTTAGGAAACCTCTCGTGTTTGAGTTTTCGTGGGCCATCGATCGACTTTGGTGACTACGATAGTGGATTGTACTGTAGTTGTCCATTTTGTATACATATTTTCTATCGCCTTTCGCGAACCTTCATTTTTCGTTTAGTTATAGCCACATTTAGTAAATCGCTCGTGCTTTAGTTTTCATGGGCCATCGATCAACCTTAGTGTCTACGCTTGTGGATTAAACTGTAGTTGTCCATTTTATATGCGTATTTTCTATCACATTTCACAAATCTTCATTTTTCATTGAGTTATAGCCGCACTTGGGAAACTGCTTGTGTTTGAGTTTTTTTGGCCCATTGAAAAACTTTAGTGACTACAATTGTGGATTGCACTGTAGTTGTCCATTTTTTACACATTTTTTGTATTGCCTTTCGCGAGCCTTCTTTTTTTGTTGAGTGAAAAATTAGATTTTTGAAAAAAGGACGATTTGGGTCTACTTACAACGATTCTATTTTTGACGAGTTCTTGCATGTTGGTAAAAAAATAGTTTTTTGAAAAAAGGACAATCTGGATCTACTCAGAATGACATTCTCTAAAAAACCCATTTCTTGGATTTTTCATAAAGGATTCAAAAGATTTGCCTATCTTACCTCGACAACTTCTAGTTTTCAAAAAAATCTATCTTTTTCAAGAACAACTTATTTTTTCAAAAAATGGGCAATCTGAATCTCTTCAGTGAATGAGCACCTATGGAATCCATATTTTTTATTTTCCCAACCAAAGTTGTTTCGTAGATTCTATTTTTGAGGGGTTCTTGCATGTTGATGAAAAATTAGTTTTTCGGAAAAAGGACGATCTGCGTCTACTCAGATCGACATTCTCTACAAACCCATTTTTCAGATTTTGCATAAAAAGATTGAAAACATTTGCCTCTGTTACCTCTACTACTTGTACTTTCATAAAACCTATCATTTTCAAGAACAAATAATTTCAAAAAATGAATGATCTGGGCCTCTTTAGCACACGACCACTTATAAAACCCATATCTTTTATTTTAACAAAAAAAATTATTTTGTAGATTAAAAAAAATTCCCTATATTACCTCTACTAGTTCTACTTTTCAAAAAAATCTATTTTTTTCAAGAACAAGTTATTTTTTCAAAAAACGGACTATCTGAATCTCTTCAGTACACCAGCAGCTATAAAACTCATATTTTTGATTTTCCCAAAAAAATTTATTTCGTAGATTATATTTTGAGAGGTATTTGCACATTGGTGAAAAATTAATTTTTTTGAAAAAAGGACGATTTGGGTTTACTAAGAACGACATTCTCTACAAAACCCGTTTCTCGGATTTTTCATAAAAAGATTCAAACAAATTGCCTCTGTTACCTGTACTACTACTTTTCAAAAAAGCATGATCTAGGGTCACTTTAGCACACGAGAGTGTCTATTTTTGAGGAGGGTTTATTTTTACGAGGTTCTTGCATGTTGGTGAAAAATTAGTTTTTTGAAAAAAGGACGATCAGGGTCTACTAAGAATGTGATTCTCTAGAAAACCCATTTCTCAGATTTTTCATAAAAAGATTGAAAAAACTTGCCTCTATTATACTACTACTTTTCAAAGAAATCTATCATTTTCAAGAAGAACTTATTTTTTCAAAAAGTAGACGATTTGAATCTCTTCAGCACACCAGCACCTATAAAACCCATATTTTCTATTTTCCCAAAAAAAATTGTTTTGTAGATTCTATTTTTGAGGGGTTCTTGCATGTTGGTGAAAAATTAGTTTTTCAAAAAGAGGATGATCTGGGTCTATTGAGAAGGACATTCCATACAAAACCCATTTCTCATATTTTTCATTAAAAGATTAAAAAAAAATTCCTTTGTTACCTCTCCTATTTCTACTTTTCAAAAAAATCTATCTTTTACAAAATCAACTTATTTTAATAAAAAAAGGACGATTTGGGTGTCTTTAGCTATCGAGCACCTATAAAACTGATATTTTCAATTTTCCGAAAAAATTGTTTCATAGATTTTATTTTTGAAGGATTCTTGCATATTGTTGAAAAAATAGTTTTTCAAAAAAAGGATGACCTGGGTCTACTCAAAACGACAATCTCTACAAAACCCATTTTTCAGATTTTTCATAAAAAGATTAAATTTTTTTTCCTTTGTTACGTCCACTACTACTTTTCAAAAAATCTATCCTTTTAAAAAAATTATTTTTTCAAAAACCAACGATCTGGGTCTAGCACACGAACACCTATAAAACCCATATTTTGATTTTCCAAAAAAGTTTCATAGATTCTATTTTTGAGGGGTTCTTGCATGTTGGTGAAAAATTAGTTTTTTCATAGAAAAGACAATCTGGGTTTACTCAGAACGACATTCTCTACAAAACCTATTTCTTAGGTTTTTCATAAAAAGATTCAGAATATTTAGGTATGTTATTTCTATTGCTTTTACTTTTCAAAAAAATCTATCATTTTCAAGAATAAACTTAGTTTTTTATAAAATGGAGAATCTGGGTTCCTTTAGCACACAACCACCTATAAGAACCATATTTCAATTTTCCCAAAAAAAATTGTTTCGTAGATTCCATTTTTAAGGGGTTCTTGCATGTTGTTGAAATATTAGTTTTTTGAATAAAGGATGATCTGGGTCTACTGAAAACGACATTCTTTACAAAACTCATTTTTCAGATTTTTCATTAAAAGATTCAAAAAAAATGCCTCTATTACCTCCAGTGCTTCTACTTTTCAATAAAATCTATCTTTTTCAAGAACTTATTTTTTCAAAAACCGGATGATCTGGGTTTATTAAGTTTACGAGTACGTAGAAAACCAACATTTTCAATTTTTCGAAAAAAAATTGTTTCATAGAAATCAATTTTTAAGGAGTTCTTGCATGTTGGTGAAATATTAGGTTTTGAAATTGGCTCTACTGAATGACTTTCTCTACAAAACCCATTTATCCCATTTTTCATAAAAAGATTTAAAAATCTTGTCTTTGTTACCTCTACTGCTTCTACTTTTAAAAAAAATCTTTTTCAAGAACTTATTTTCTCAAAAAATAGACAATCCGTGTCTCTTTAGAAAACGAGCAGTTTCCTAAATGCGGCTATAACTAAACTGGTCGAGTTGGAGTTTTTGTGGGCCATCGATAAACTTTATTGATAACAATTGTGCATTGTACTGTAGTTGTGCTTTCTATATGTATATTCTTAATCGCCTTACGCAAATCTTCATTTGATGATAAACTTTGATGTTAACAAAAAATGAAGGTTGGCAAAAGGCGATAGAAAATACGAATATAGAATGCACAACTATAGTGTAATACAAGAGCTTAGTAACAAAAGTTGATCGATGGCCCATGAAAACTCAAACACGAGTGGTTTCCTAAATGTGACTATAACTCAACAAAAAATCAATGTTCACAAAAGGCGATAGCAAATACGAGTACAAACTGGACAACTATAGTACAATCCAGAATCGTACTCACCAAAGTTGATCATGCACGAAAACTCAAACATGAGTGGTTTCCTAAATGTGGCTATAACTCAACTAAAAATGAAGGTTTGTGAAGGGGGATAAAAAATATTCGTATAGACTGCAGAACCACATATAATCAACAATCGTAGTCATAAAAGCTCATTGATGGTCCAAAAAAACTCAACATCAACGATTTCTAATATGTTGCTATAAATCAACGAAAAAAGAAGGTTCGTGAAAGGTCATAGAAAATATGAGTATAAAATGCACAAGTACAGTGTAATTCACAATCACAGCCACCAAAGTTGATCGATGGCCCAAAAAAACTCAAACATGAGTGGTTTCCTAAATGCGGCTATGACTCAATGAAAAATGAAGGTAAATAAAGGTGATAAAAAATACATGTATAGAATGCATAACTATAGTGTAATCTACAATTGTAGTCAACAAAGTTGATCGATGGCCCATGAAAAATCATACATGATCGTTTTCTAAAATGTCACCATAAATCAACAAGAAATGAAGGTTCGTGAAAGGTGATAGAAAATATGGATATAGAATGCACAACTACAGTGTAATCTACAAGTGTAGTCACCAAAGTTGATCGATGGCCCACGAAAACTCAAACTCAAGCGGTTTCCTAAATGCTGTTATAACTATCAAAAAATGAAGGTTTTCGAAAGACGATAGAAAATATAAGTAGAGAATGGACAACTACACTGCAATCCACAATCGTAGTCACCAAAGTTGATCGATGGCCCATGAAAACTCAAACATGAGCGATTTCCTAAGTATAGCTATATCTCAATGAAAACTTAAGGTTCACAAAAATTGATATAAAATACACTTATAGAATGCACAAGTACATTGTAATCCACAATTGTAGTCAGCAAAGTTTATTGATGGCCCACGAAAACTCAAACACGAGCGGTATCCTAAGTGCGGTTATAATGCAACAAACAATGAAATTTCATGAAAGGTGATTAAAAATATGCGTATAGAATGCAAAACTGTAGTGTAATCCATAATCTTAGTCACCAAAGTTGATCGATGGCCCATGAAAACTCAAACACGAGCATTTTCCTAATTGCAGCTATAAGTCAACAAAAAATGAAGGCTCGTGTAAGACGATTAGAAAATGCGTCCAGAATGCACTACTACAAAACAATCCAGAATCGTAATCACCAAAGTTGATTAGTGGCCCACAAAAACTAAAACATGAGCAGTTTCCTAAATGCAGCGATAACTCAACAAAAAATGAAGGTTTGTGAGAAGAAACAAAAAATACGCATATAGAATGCATAGCTATAGTGTAATCCAAAAGCATAGTTACCAAAGTTGATCGATGGCCCACGAAAACTCAAATATGAGCGGTTTCCTAAATGCGGCTATAACTATAAAAAAAATGAGTATTCGCGAAAGCTGATAGAAAATACGCATATAGAATGGACTATAATGCAATCCACAATTGTAGTCACCAAAGTTGATCAATGCCCCATGAAATCTCAATAAAAAATGAAGGTTCGTGAAAGGCGATAGAAAATATGCATATAAAATGCACAACTAAAGTGTAATCCGCAATCGAAGTTAGCAAAGTTGATCGATGGCACACGAAAACTCAAAGAGTAGCGGTTTCCTAAATACAACTATAACTCAACAAAAAATGAAGGTTTAATGAAATGCAATAGAAAATATGTGTATACAATGAACAACTACAGTGTAATCCACAATAGTAGTCACCAAAGTTGATCGATGGCCCATGAAAACTCAAATACGATCGGTTTCCTAAATGAGACTATAACTCAAAAAAAAATGAACATTCACAAAAGGTGATAGAAAATACGTGTATAGAATGCACAACTATAGTGTAACCCACAAGCATAGTCACCAAAGTTGATCAATGGCCCACGAAAATGCAAACACGAGCGTTTTCCTAAATGCGGCTATAACTAACCAAAAAATGAAGGTTCGTGAAAGGTGATTAAAAATATGTGCACAAAATGCACAAGTACAGTACAATCAACTATCGTAGTCACCAAAGTTGATTGATGCCCCACAAAAACTCAAACACGAGCGATTTCCTAAGTGCGGCTATAACTCAACGAAAAATGAAGGTTCATGACAGGTGATAGAAAATACATGTATAGAATACACAACTGTAGTGTAATCCACGATCGTAGTCACCAAAGTTCATTTATGGACCACAAAAAATTCAAACATGAGCGGTTTCCCAATTGCAGCTCCAACTCAACGAAAAATGAACGTTCATCAAAATTGACTAAAAAAATGCATACAAAATGGACAACCTCATTACAATCCACAATCGTAGTCTCAAAAGTTGATCGATGGCCCACGAAAATTGAAACACGAGTGGTTTCTTAAATGAGGCTATAACTCAACAAAAAATAAAAGCTAGGGAAAGGCGATAAAAAATGGGCATACAGATTGGAAAACTATAGTCTAATCTACAATCGTAGTCAGCAAAGTTGATAGATAGCCTAAAAAAACTCAAACACGAGCAATTTCCTAAATGCAGCTATAACTCAAGAAAAAATGAAGGTTCGTGAAACGCGATTAAAAATATGCAGACATAATGCACAACTACCGAACAATCCACAATTGTAGTCACTAGAGTTGATCGATTGCCCGCAAAATCTCAAATCTGAATGGTTTCTTTTGTGCGGCTATCACTAAACAAAATGAAAGTTTCACGAAAGGCAATAGAAAATACGCATATAGAATGCAAACCTATAGTTTATTCCAGAAGCATAGTAACCAAAGTTCATCGATGGCTCATAAAAACTCAAACACAAGTGGTTTATTAAATGCAGCTATAACTCAACAAAAAATGAAGGTTCGTGAAAGGCGATAGAAAATTAGTGTTCATAATGTACAACTACAGTGCAATCCAAAATTGTAGTCACCAAAATTGATTGATGGTCCACGAAAACTCAAACACAAGCAGATTCCTAAAACTGACTATAACTACATAAAAAATGAACGTTAATCAAAGGCGATAGAAAATACGCGTACAAAATGGAAAACAATAGTGCAATCCACAATCGTATTCACCAAAGGTGATCGATGGCCGACGAAAACTCAAACACACGCGGTGTCCAAAGTGTAGCTATAACTCAATGAAAAATGAAGGTTCACAATAGGCAATAGAAAATACGTTTATATAATGCACAACTACAGTGTAATCCACAATCGTAATCAGCAAAGTTGATCGATGGCGCACGAAAACTCATACACGAGTGTTTTTGTACATGCCACTATAACTAACCTAAACATGAAGGTTTGTGAACAGTGATTAAAAATGTGCATATGGAATGCAGATCTATTGTACAATCCAGAATTGTAGTTACCAAAGTTGATTGATGGCGCACAAAAACCAAAACATGAGTGGTTTCCCAAATGTGGCTATAACTCAACAAAAATGAAGCTTTTATAAAGGCGATTAAAAATATACTTACGAATGCACAACTATAGTGCAATCCACAATCGTAGTCATGAAAGTTTATTCATGGCCCACAAAAACTCAAACATGAATGGTTTCCTAAATGCCGCTATAACTCAAGAAAAAATGAAGGTTTGCGAAAAGTGAAGAAAATACGTGTATAAAATGCATAACTATAGTGTAATCCACAATCGTAGTCACCAAAGTTGATCAATGGCACAAAAAAACTCAAACATGAGTGGTTTCCTAAATACCGCTATAACTCAAAAAAATATGAAGGTTTGTGAAAGGGGAAAGAAAATGAGTGTATGGAATGTACAAATATAGTGTAATCCACAATCGTAGTCACCAATGTTGATTGATGGCCGAAGAAAACTCAAACTAGAGCGGTTTCAAAAGTGTGGCTATAAGTCAATGAAAAATGAAGGTTCTTAAAAGGCGATAGAAAATACACGTACAAAATGGACAACTACAGTGCAATCCACAATTGCAGTCACCAAAGCTTATTGATGGCCCACAAAAACGCAAACATGAGCGGTTTCTTAAGTGAAGCTATATTTGAAAGAAAAAAGAAGGTTCGCAAAAGGTGATATAAAATACGCGTATAGGATGGACAACTACAGTGTAATCCATAATCACAGTCTTCAAACTTGACCGATGGCCCAAGAAAACACAAACAGGAGCGATTTCCTAAGTGTAGCTATAACTCAACGAAAGAATGAAGGTTCGCGAAAGGCGATAAAAATATGCTTAAAAAATGCACAACTATAGTAGAGTCCACAATCGTAGTTACCAAAGTTGATGGATGCTGCACGAAAACTCAAACTCGAGCGATTTCCTAAATGTGGCTATAACTAAAAAAAAAATGAAGGTTCAGGAAAGGCGATAGAAAATACATGTATAGAAAGGAGAATTACAGTGCAATCCACAATTGTAGTCACGAAAGTTGATCGATGGCCCACGAAAACTCATACATGAGCAGTTTCCTAAATACTGCTATAGCTCAACAAAAAAAGAAGGTTCGTGAAAGGCGATAGAAAATGCATGTATAGAATGCACTACAGTGTAATCCAGAAGCATAGTCAACAAAGTTGGTTGATGGCACACGTAAAGTGAAAGTCGAGCGATTTCGTAAATGTGGTTATAACTCAAAAAAAATGAAGGTTCGTGAAAACCAATGGAAAATACATGTACAGAAAGGAGAACTATAGTGCAATCCACAATCGTAGTCACCAAAGTTGATTGATGGCCCACATAAACAAAAACATGAGAAGTTTAGTAAATGTGGCTATAACTCAACAAAAAATGAAGGTTCACAAAATGGGATAGAAAATACTCATATAGAATGCACAACTACAGTGTAATCCACAAGCGTAGTCATCAAAGTTGATCGATGGTCCACAAAACCTCAAACCCAAGCAGTATCCTAAATGCGGCTATAGTTCAACAAAAAATGAAGGTTCGTCAAAGGCGATAGAAAATTAATATTCATAATGCACAACTATAGTACAATCCACAATCATAGTCATCAAAGTTGATCGATGGCCCACAAAAACTCAAACACGAGCAGTTTCCTAAGTGCGGTTGTAACTCAACGAAAAATGAAGGTTCGTGAAAAGCGATAAAAAGTACGCATATAGAATGCACAACTAAATTGTAATCCACAATTGTAGTCACCAAAGTTCATCCTAACTATGACTATAACTCACCAAAAAATGAAGGTTTTTGAAAGGCGATTAAAAATATGCGTACATAATGCACAACTATAGTACAATCCACAATCGTAGTCACCAAAGTTGATTGATGGCCTACAAAAATACAAACAGGAGCAGTTTCCTAAATGACGCTATAATTGAACAAAAAATGAAGCTTCGCAAAAGGTGATAGAAAGTACATGTATAGAATGCAAAACTACAGTGTCATCCAATATCGTAGTCACCAAAGTTGATCGATGGCCCACAAAAGGTCAAAGACGAGCAGTTTCCCAAATGCGGCTATAACTAAATAAAAAATGAAGGTTCACAAAATGTGATACAAACTACATATATAAAATGCACAATTATAGTCTAATGAACAAGTGTAGTCACCAAAGTTGATCGATGGCCCATGATAACTCAAACTCGAGCGGTTTCCTAAATGCGGCTATAACTCAACAAAAAATGAAGGTTCGTGAAAAGTGAGAAAATACGCATACATAATGGACAACTATAGTGCAATCCACAATTGTAGACACCAAAGTTGATTGATTGCCCACGAAAACCCAAACACGAGTGTTTTCCTAAGTGCAGGTAAAACTCAAAGAAAAATGAAAGTTTGTGAAATGCAATAGAAAATACACGTATAGAATGCACCATTACAGTGCAATCCACAATCAGAGTCACCAAAGTTGATCGACGGTTCGTGTTTGAGTTTTCATGGAGCATCTATCAACTTTGGTGACTACGATTGTGGATTGCACTGTAGTTATAGTTGTGCGTTATGAACAATAATTTTCTATTGCATTTTGCGAACCCTCATTTTTTGTTTAGTTACGGAGCATTTAGCAAACTGCTCATGTTTGATTTTTTTGGGCCATTGATCAACTTTAGTGACTACACCTCTGTATTACACTATAGTTGTGCATTCTATACGTGTATTTTCTATCGTCTTCTATGAACCTTCAATTTTCGTTGAGTTATAGCTGCACTTAGGAAACCTCTCGTGTTTGAGTTTTTGTGGGCCATGAATCAACTTTACTGACTATGATTGTGGATTGCATTGTAGTTGTGCATTATGAACACTAATTTTCTATCGCCTTTCACGAACTGTCATTTTTTGTTGACTTATAGCCATTTACCATACTGCTTGTGTTTCAGTTTTTGTGCACCATCGATCAAATTTGGTGACTATGCTTGTGGATTACTATGTAGTTTTGCATTTTATACACGTACTTTCTATCACCTTTTTTGAACCTTCATTTTTTTTTTAGTTATAGCATCATTTAGGAAACCACTCCGTTTTGTGTTTTTGTGGGCCATCAATCAACTTTGGTGACTACGACTGTGGATTGTACTTTAGTTGTCCATTATGTACGCATATTTTTAATCACCTTTCACAAACCTTCATTTTTTGTTGAGTTATCGCCACATTTAGGATCAAATTTGGTGACTATGATTGTGGATTTTACTATAGTTGTGCATTATGTATGCATATTTTTAATAGCCTTTCGCAAACCTTCATTTTATGTTGAGTTATAGCCACATTTAGGATCAACCTTGGTGACTACGATTGTGGATAACAATATAGTTCTGCATTCTATATGCGTATTTTCTATTGCTTTTTGTGAACCTTCATTTTTCGTTGAGTTATAGCCGCACTTAGGAAACTGCTCGTGTTTGAGTTTTTGTGGGCCATCGATCAACTTTGGTGACTATGGTTGTGGATTGCATTATGTACAGATATTTTTTTTGAGTTACAACTATATTTAGGAAAACGCTCATGTTTGAGTATTCATGGGCCATCAATCAACTTTGCTGAGTACGATTGTGCATTACACTCTAGTTGTGCATGCTATAGGCATATTTTCTATCGCATTTTGGGAACCTTGAATTTCGTTGAGTTATAGCCACACTTGGGAAACCGCACGTTTTTGAGTTTTTGTGGGCCATCGATCAACATTGTGACTACAATTGTGGATTTCAATGTACTTGTCCATTTTGTAGACATATTTTCTATTGGCTTTTGCGAGCATTCAGATTTTGTTAAGTTATAGCCTTATTTAGGAAAACGCTTGTGTTTGAGTTTACGTGGGCCATTAATCAACTTTGGTGACTACAATTGTGGATTGCACCATTGTTTCCATTATCTACGTGTATTTTCTATTGGCTTTTGCGAACCTTCATTTTTTGTTGAGTTATACATGTATTTAGGAAACTGCTTGAGTTTCACTTTTCGTGGGTCATTGATCAACTCTTGAAACTACAATTTTGCATTGCACTTTAGTTTTCTATTTTGTACATTTATTTTCTATTCCCTTTGGTGAACCTTCATTTTTTGTTAAATTATAGCTGCATTTAAGAAAAATGCTCGTGTTTGAGTTGTTGTGGGCCATCGATCAACTTTGGTGATTACGATTGTGGATTGCACTGTAGTTGTCCATTATGTATTCGTATTTTCTATCGCCTTTTGTGAACATTCATTTCTTTTTTTAGTTATAACTGGACTTAGGAAAACGATTGTGTTTGGGTTTTCGTGGGCCATCAATCAACTTTGGTGACTACAATTGTGGATTCCATTGTAGTTGTCCATTCTTTACATGTATTTTCTATTGCCTTTCATGAACCTTCATTTTTTGTTGAGATATAGCTGCATTTTAGAAATCGGTCGAGTTTGAGTTTTCGTGTGCCATCGATCAACTTTGGTAACTGCACTTGAGGATTATACAGTAGTTGTGCATTCTATACGCGTATTTTCTATCGCCTTTCGACAACCTTCATTTTTTGCTGAGTTATAGCTGCACTTGGCAAACCACTCGTGTTTGATTTTTCATGGGCCATTGATCAACTTTAAAAGTAGAAGCAGTAGAGGTAACAAAGGCAATTGTTTTGAATCTTTTTATGAAAAATGAGATAAATGGGTTTGGTAGAGAATTTCATTTAGAGTAGACCCAGATTGGCCTCTCTTTGAAAAACTAATTTTTCGCCAACATGCAAGAGCCCCTCAAAAATAGAATCTATGAAACAATATTTTTTTGGGAAAATAAAAAATATGGGTTTTATAGGTGCTTGACAGCTAAATAGCCCAAATCGTCTCTTTTTTGAAAAAATAAGTTGTTTTTGAAAAATATAGATTTTTTTGAAAAGTAGAAACAATAGAGTTAAGGAAAACAATTTGAATCTTTTTATGAAAAATCTGAGAGAAATGGGTTTTGTAGATAATGTCATTCTTAGAAGACCCAAATTGTCCTTTTTTCAAAAAACCAATTTTTCACAAACATGCAAGAACCCCTCAAAAATAGAATCTATGAAACTATTTTATTTGGAAAATCAAAATTATGGGTTTTATATGTTTGTGCTAAAGAGACCCAGATCGTCTAGTTTTTGAAAAAATAAGTTGTTCATGAAAGAGATAGATTTTTTTGAAAAGTAGAAGTGGAGGTAAAAGAGGCAAATTTTTTGAATCTTTTTATGGAAAATCTAAGAAAAGGATTTTGTAGAGATTATCATTTGGAATAGACCCAAATCGTCCTTTTTTCGAAAAATAAAATTTTCAACATGCAAGAAACCATCAAAAATAGAATCTACGAAACATTTTATTGGGAAAATTGAAAGATGGGTTTTATAGGTGCTCAAGAGCTAAAGAAACCTAGATCGTCTTTTTTTTTGAAAAAATAAGCTTTTTTTGAAAAAGATAGTTTTTTTGAAAAGTAGAAGCAATAGAGGTAACAGAGGCAATTTTTTTGAATCTTTTTATGAAAAATCTGAGAAATGGGTTTTGTAGAAAATGTCATTCTTAGTAGACCTAGATTGTCCTTTTCTCTAAAAACTAATTTTTCACCAACATTCAAGAACCCCTCAAAAATAAGTTGTTTTTGAAAATGATTGATTTTTCTAAAAAGTAGAAGTAGTAGAGGTAACCGAGATTTTTTTTGAATTTTTTTATGAAAAATCTGAGAAATGGATTTTGTAGAGAATGCCATTCTGACTAGATCGAGATCGTCCATATTTCGAAGAAACTAATTTTTCACCAATATGCAAGAACCCCTCAAAAATAGAATCTACGAAACAATTTTTTTTGGAAAACCAAAAATATGGGTTTTATAGGTGTTCATGTGCTAAAGAGACCCAGATCGCCCGTTTTTTTTTAAAATAACTTTTTAAAAAAATATATAGATATTTTTGAAAAGTAGAAGCAGCAGTCCTCAAAAATAGAATCTACGAAACAATTCTTTTGGGGAAAATAAAAAATATGGGTTTTTATAGGTACTTGTGTGCTCAAGAGACCCGGATTATCCTGTTTTTGAAAAAAAGAAGTTGTTCTTGAAAAAGATATATTTTTTTGAAAAGTAGAAGCAGTGGAGGTAACAGAGGCAATTTTTTAAAATCTTTTCATGAAAAATATGATAAATATGTTTTGTAGAGAATGTCGTTCAGAGTAAACCCAGATCGTCTTTTTTTTCAAAAAACTAAATTTTCAACATGAACGAACACCTCAAAAATATAATCTGAAAAACATATTTTTTTGGGAAAATCGAAATATGGTTTTTATAGGTGCACGTGTGCTAAAGAGACCCAGTTCATCCATTTAATGAGAAAATAAGTTATTCTTGAAAAAACTATTTTTTTGAAAAGTACAAGTAGTAGAGGTAACAAAAGCAAATTGTTTGAATCTTTTTATGAAAAATCTAAGAAATAGGATTTGTAGAGAATGTCGTTTTGAGTAGACCCCTATTGTCCTTTTTTTGAAAAACTAATTTTTCAACAACATGCAAGAACCCACAAAAATAGAATCTACGCAACAATTTTTTTGGAAAAATTGAAATTTTGGGTTTTATAGGTGCTCAACAACTAAAGACACCAAGATCGTCTATTTTTTTTATAGGTGTTTGTGTGTTGAAGAGACCCAAATCGTCTATTTTTTAAGAAACTAAGTTATTCTTGAAAAAGATAGATTTTTTTGAAAAGTAGAAGCAATAGAGGTAACAGAGGCAACTTTTTTGAATCTTTTTATGAAAAATCTAAGAAATGGGTTTTGTAGAGAATGTGTATCTTAGTAGACCCAAATCATCATTTTTTTGAAAAACTAAATTTTGACCAACATGCAAGAACCTCTCAAAAATAGAATCTAAGAAATATTTTCTTTTGGGACAATCGAAAATATGGATTTTATACGTGCTAGTGTGCTGAGGAGATTCAGATCATCCGTTTTTTGAAAAACTAAGTTGTTTCTGAAAAACTTAGATACTTTTTGAAACACGATCGGCAGAGGTACCCATGTGCAATCCTTTTTAATCATTTTAGTAACCAAATTTGTCTTTTTCAAAAAAAATATTTTTTCAATCTTCAAGCAAAAAGTTTTCCCCTCAAAAATAGAATCTACGAAACAATTTATTTTTGGGAAAATAAAAAATATGGGTTTTAAAGGTGATTGTGTGCTAAAGAGATCCAGATCATCCATGTTTTGAAATTATTTGTGCTTGAAAAAGATAGATTTTTTTGAAGGTAAGAGCAGTAGAGGTAACAAAGGCAAAGTTTTTGAATCTTTTTATGAAAAATCTGAGAAATGGATTTTTTAGAGAATGTCGTTTTAAGTAGACCCAGATCGTGTTTTTTTTTTTAAACTAATTTTTCACCTACATGCAAGAACCCCTCAAAAAAAGAATCTTTGAACCAAATTTTTTTTGGGAAAATTGAAATAGAGGTAACAGAGGCAAAATTTTCGAAAAACTAATTTTTACATTCAAAAACCCCTCAAAAATAGAATCTACGAAACAATTTTTGTTGGGAAAATAAAA